>SJYV01025241.1:71485-85618 GCA_006410875.1 Neotragus pygmaeus
TGGAGTTGGTGATGGACAGGGAGGCCTTGCGTGCTGTGATCATGGGGTCGCAAAGAGTTGGACACGACTGAGCAACTGAACTGAACTGAACTGGAATTAAATAAGAAGGTATTGACAGATGGAGTACCTTAATTATATAGCTGCTTTACCAATAACATTCTTACTATAGTTTAAGGAACAGGCTAAAGGGAGGAAAGGGCAGAAGGAAAATCTTTAGGAAAATATTCCTATATTAAGCAGACGGGGTTTGATTATGAAGGCATGGACTAGGATAATTCTTTGTTAAAACAACACAATTTTTTTTTCCATAGAATAACACTGAGAAAGTTTACTGTAGAATGGATTATGGAACATAAGAAAACAAAGATTGGTGGTAATTTCCATATTCCAGATCTATAGAGATGAATAAAGGATAGGAGGGATTGTTGAAGAATAGATTGCAGATTGGACTAAAGAACAAAATTTAATTGCCAAAATATCATATCAGGCTTCCAAAAAGAGATTTTAAGTAGGCAGTTGTGTAATGTGACCTGGCTTCAATTAAGAACTGAAAGCCAGAAAAATAAATCTGGGAATGTCCAGTGTCAATCAACAGTGAACAAATTTGGTCACTAAGGGACTGATAATAGAAAAATTCAAGGGCTAAACCCTTGCATTATCAATATTTCTACTACTGATGGAAAAATATGCCTCTTAACATTCAATAAAATGATTTTGAAATGTTTAGCTAAAGACAAAGCTATACAAGAACAATAAATATCTATTGTTACCTTAACGAGGGAAATATGAGGTAGTGGTGGAAAATTACAGCATTACTACTTTAAACACTTATAAGCATAAAATAATAGTATTAAAAATAAAAAAAACTGACATTGTATGTCTATTTGTAAAAATAATTTTTTGGTAAAAAATATTGTCAGAAAGCAAGATATTCATAAAGTTAACTACTATATAGTAAATGTAGAAAATTTTACCAAAGAAAATATTCATTTAAAAAATCATTTCATTCTGGCTTACTTCACTCTGTATAATCAGCTCCAGTTTCATCCATCTCATTATAAATGATTCAAATGTATTCTTTTTAATGGCTGAGTAATACTCCACTGTGTGTATGTACCACAGAAAGAAAAACACCAATACAGTACACTAATGCATATATATGGAATTTATAAAGATGGTAATGATAACTCTGTATGCAAGACAGCAAAAGAGACACAGTTGTATAGAACAGTCTTTTGGACTCTGTGGGAGAGGGATGATTTGGGAGAATGGCATTGAAACATGTGTAATATATAAGAAATGAAACACCAGTCCAGGTTCGATGCAGGATACAGGATGCTTGGGGCTGGTGCACTGGGATGACCCAAAGGGATGGTATGGGGAGGGAGAGGGCAGGGGGCTTCAGGATGGGGAACACGTGTACACCCGTGGCAGATTCATGTTGATGTATGGCAAAAACCAATACAATATTGTAAAGTAATTAGCCTCTAATTAAAATAAATAATTTTAAATTTTAAAAAATCATTTCATTGATGGTTTGATTTTCCCTTGTGTTTAACAATATTAAAAAAATGGAAAGAATCAAAAATATCAAAGTGACTACCTTATAAACTGAGTTTCCCTGGTGACTCAGAGATTAAAGCATGTGCCTCTAGTGAGGGAGACTTGGGTTCGATCCCTGGGTAGGGAATATCCCCTGGAGAAGGAAATGGTAACCCACTCCAGTATTCTTGCCTGGAGAATCCCATGGATGGAGAAGCCTGGTAAGCTAAAGTCCATGGGGTCGCAGAGAGTCAGACACGACTGAGCGACTTTGAGAGACATGAAGTAAATCTCTCTGGAAAGAAATCTTAAACCAAAGTTTATGGTAAAGATTACTTGAGACAGAAATAGATCCAAGACTCAATTTAGACAAGAAAGCACAGATGGCATAATCATTTTTTCCATAATATAGATTTTTGAGAAAATTTATTTTTAAAGTTTTTGATGTATGCTTCTTTTAATAGTACATGTGCTTCATTTATATGTAGATGGAAATATTTAAATTTTCTCTTAATAGAGGAAAATATTTTTTATAATTAATTAATTGGGGGATAATTACTTTATAATATCGTGATGGTTTTAGCCATACATGGACGTGAATAACCACAGATGCACATGTGTCCCTTCATCCTGAACCCCCTCTTAACTTCCCATGAGAAAAATTTTTATAAATTTTAAAGTTTGTAATAAGCGTTCAATCTGATAGAACATAAAGTTTTTTTTTTTTCTTAATGAAGCAGGATGGCTGGAAGACAATTAAAGTGAATAATTTAATAATTATTCCTCCATGGACAGAGGAGCCTAGCAGGCTGCAGTCCATGGGTCACTAAGAGTCTGACACGACTGAGTGACTTCACTTTCACTTTTCACTTTCATGGATTGGAGAAGGAAATGGCAACCCACTCCAGTGTTCTTGCCTGGAGAATCCCAGGGATGGAGGAGCCTGGTGCACTGCTGTCTATGGGGTTGCACAGTCGGACACGACTGAAGTGACTTAGCAGCAGCAGCAGACCTAACCAAGAAAACTAATTGCATTAATATAATTTTAATTACATAAATACATATATATTACATAAAATTATAAGTATTTTTAAATGGATCCTATTTGATAAATAGAATGCACTAAAGAGAACAGAATAGAAACAGACACACTGTGGTCAGTAGTACATATTGAAAGACAGACAGGACTTGTACTATGTACATTTCTGTTTTCATTCTTTTAGTCTCAGCTAAAGATAATTGATATAATGTGTATATGAGGCAATTGGGATGGCAATGAAAAATAATCAACCTTTCTGGGTTAAGGAGCTAGAACAAAATAAACCCAAGGAGACAGAGACTACTAGAGGGTAGGCTGGATCCTGAAATACAAAGAGGGAATACACTTACATCTCTGATGCATAAACCATGGTTTCATATAATATATTTAAAATTAATCTTAACTATTCAAAAGAAATAATAAAATGAAACTTTTTTTTTCAGATGAAAGACAACTAGTACTGATGTGGAATAACTAGATGTTATTAACAGAAGTAACAACCAAACATTTTGAAGTGATTACTTCAATAATCACAATTAATCAAATAAAGTTGCAAAATGAAAAAAAAAGACCATAAATATTATTGTGGAATAGAAAAGGTTAAAAAGAAACAAATGGAAATTGTAGAACTGAAAAATATATCCAAAATTTTAAAAAGAAAAATATTTGGCCTGCTTAACAGCCAAATGAAGACCAGAGGAAACAGTAAGTGAATTTGTAGGTAGACCTTAGAAATTGTTCACAGAATTGTTCACAGTAAAGAATAGAGAAATGGTTGAATGAAATGACCAGAGCTACAGAGAACAGGTGAGTAAGATGTGGTCCAAAATATGTAATTGTAATTCAACCTTCAGAAGGATAGAAGAAAAATGTAGAATAGATAAAAAAAAAGTCCCAAATTTCTCAGATGTGATATGAAAAGGGCAATAAACAATACAGAACAGTAAACAAACACCAATCAGAATAAATCCAAACAGGCTCACATTGAGACAGAAAATAATTATTGATATGCATTGAGACACATAATTACTGATACTCAATAAAGACAGGTGGCTGTTGCCTGAAAAATCCCATGGACAGAGGAACCTGGCAGGCTACAGTCCATGGGATCACAAAAAGTCGGACAGGACTGAAGCGACAGAGCATTAGTGGTAAAGCACCCTCTTGCCAATGCAAGAGATGTAAGAGATGCAGGTTCAGTCTCTGGGTGGGGAAGATCCCCTGGAGGAGGACATGGCAACTCACTCCAATATTCCTGCCNGGACAGGACTGAAGCGACAGAGCATTAGTGGTAAAGCACCCTCTTGCCAATGCAAGAGATGTAAGAGATGCAGGTTCAGTCTCTGGGTGGGGAAGATCCCCTGGAGGAGGACATGGCAACTGACTCCAATATTCCTGCCTGGAGAATCCCATGGACAGAAGAGCCTGGGGGGATACAGTCCCTCTAGTCACACAGAATCAAACACAACTGAAGCAACTTAACATACATACACAGCCCACGATAAAAATTAGCTATACAGAAATGAGATTTAAAATGAGTTCCTAAATTTATCCATATAACCAACACATTTTTTTAAAAGGAAATAAAACCAAAGAAGACAGTACAAGAAAACATAAATGATAGACCCAAATCTAACCATGTAAAATTTTACATTATAACTTAATAATCTCTCAATTTTAAAAAGTAGAAATTTTTAAAATATAAAAAAGAAAAATAACTATATGCTGCCTAAAAAATATAATTCTTTAACTATAACATATGATCTAAAACAAACAGGGGACTCTATTCAGCACTCTGTAATGACCCCTATGGGAAAACAAAAAGTGTAGAGATGGAAATGTATAGCTCTAAATTATTCCATTAATAAAGAAGAAGATTTAATACTAATGATTTAAGTTCTCATTTTCAAATGTTGGGGAAAAGGCCAAATTAAAAGTAAGTAGAAGGAAGAAAATAATGAGTGGAGCTCAGTTAACATTGGAAGCCAAAAAATAATGCAGTCCCTAGGGTCTCAAAGGGTCAGACATAACTGAAGCAATTTAGCATTCATGCATAACATATTAGGGGCTTCCCAGGTGGCACTAGTGATAAAGAACCCATTTGTCAGCACAGATTTAAGAACTGCAGGCTTCATCCCTGGGTCGGGAAGATCTCCTGGAGTAGGGTATGGCAACCCACTCTAGTATTCTTGCCTGAAGAATCCCATGGACGGAGGAGCCTAGAGGGCTATAGTCCTTTGGGTCACAAAGAGTTAGACATGACTGAAGTGACTTAGCATACACACATGCATATGTATTAGTTGGGAGAGACAATAACCTCCTTGAAGAGTCTGTTTTTGGTTTCAGAAGGATAAATAACTAATTTCTAAAATAAAAAAAATATTTTTGTTAGGTAAATTAGTATTAGATGCACAATCAGTATCAAAATAATTTTGTCTTACAGGCATTCTTCATCAAAAGTTGATTTTCAATTTTGTTTCGTATATGAAACTCCAGTGCAGTGACTTCCAGGTGTGTCATATTTTGAAACAAACTATTATTTAGGCAAGAGGAAATTTATTCTTCAGTGAAATAAATGCTGTTCAAATATATAATAGTAATTTGGAGTATATGGTTAATTTTCTAGGTGAAACATTTCATATTTACTTATAATTTACTCTTACCAGGTTGGTATGACATAGACCCTTTTCAAATAGCCTGAAAGTTATACACTGCCAGTCTAGGATGATAGATGCATTATATTTCCTGATCAAGAATTTATTGTTATTCAATAAATTGACTAATAAATGTGAAGACATTTACGCTAGCTAAGATTGTTTCATTTCTCTATAAACTCATGACTATTGATTTCCTCTCACATATCCTTATTCAAATATTTATTATATATCTTGGCAATTTGGTTATTTTTGTGTGTTAGCCATCTAGTAAAAAATAGATTTCATGACCACAGGGACAGTAATACATTTGGTGTGCAACTGTAACCCTAGAATGAAATATAGCCACAAGTCTCCAGCAGATATCCTATAAATATGTGTAAAGAATATCTAGTAACATACCTATATACAGACTTTATATATACATGTACATACATTTAAAATATTGGCTTCCCATATTTCTTGCAATAGGCCTCAAAGATCCCATCACTTTATAATAAAAATCATTTTATTTTTCTAAAGGAATTGACTAGCAGCTATTTCCTTTTTAATAACAATAATACCACTGGTAATTGCAGAAAATTCTCATGAAAGTTTACAGAGGATCTTTCATTTTCTTACTTAATCCTTAAATGCTCCTATAGGAAAGAGTATAAAAAAGTAAGTACATGAGGCTCTAAAATCATACGTATTTTGATTCAAATACAATTGCAACATTTATTAGCTATGACACTATCACATAACACTTCAAATCAATACCTCAGTTACCCTATCTATAAAAAAGAAATAATTGTATCTTCCTGATACGCTTAATGTATTAAAGTCATTTATATTTAACACAACAAAATATCTAGCAAATTGGAAATGTAAATTAATACAAAAAAAGCAGTTTGAAGGTCATTTTAGTTTTATAGATTATATATTTTTTAGATAATTTAAGTGACTTTAAAAAAAAAAAACAAAGTGTCAGACCATAGAATTGAATTAAATTACAAAAATAATTCATTAGATGCCTTTTTTCCATTATAAAATATTCCAGAGAGAAACTGCAGGTACGAATTGCTGATAAATCTATCATTCATTATCATGTGATAAGCTTCTAAAAAGTGGGCACTACATAAAACTGGAGAAGATAAAGGTTTGCAATTGTTCTAAAAGTTTCTGAGAACTCTTTAGATTGACTTGGTCAAAAATTCTGCAAGTAAAATTCCAAATACTGCTTCTCTTTAAAATACAGGAAATAGAATATCATAACAATAACAAACTAAGAACATTCAAAACTTGGACAAGATTATAAGAAAAGTTTGGGGTCAAAATTTGTTTTATCTAGGATTGTTTCATCTATCTCTTAGGAGTCTTTAAAAATATATATACCCGGCCCAGGAATCAGACAGTTGTATTTAGAACCACATTACTGAGGAGTCAGAATCTGAGTTGCATTCTTTTATAATGTGCAAGGCTGACTTCAATTATTTACGATGAAAATAAGTCACGGGAACTGCAGTGTACCATTATTCTATGCTTAAACTAATTTATATAGAATATTGTATTTTTGCTTGTAATGTGACCTTTCCAAATGAGTTTTTGTTTTTCCTCTCTTTTTTAAAGAAATAAATATCAGAAAGCAAGAATTTAATCTGTATGGTGCATACTTACATGGGCTAAAATGAGATAATTTTAAAGGTAAAATTTCTTTACATTCATTTTTTATTACAGGAAAATTAGGCTCAATCTCTTAATACTTTGAATTTTCTTCTGTCCACTTTAGTATCTTAAAAACCTCCTCTCTAATTTAATAAAAATTACCATGAAATTTTATATGTATATATATGTGTTGAGGTGCATGTTCAGTCGCTTTAGTACTGTCCGACTCTGCATGCCTATGGACTGTAGCCGATAAGGCTTCTCAGTCCATGGGGATTCTCCAGGAAAGCATACTGGATTGGGTTGCCATGCCCTCCTCCTGGGGATCTTCCCAACCCAGGGATGGAACCCAAGGCTCAATGTCTCCTGCATTGGCAGGAGGGTTCTTTGCCACTGAGCTACTGGGGAAGCCCTTATATATAGGGCTGGAGCACATTTCCTTGAGATTGGAGAACTACACTCCCATCTGTTCAAGCCAATATCTATCAGTCTATACTTATATATGTTGTTCAGTCATTAAGTCCTGTCTGACTCTTTGCCAACCCATGGACTTTACCATGCCCGACCTCCCTGTCCCACACTATTTCCCAGAGTTTGCAAAGGTTTACATTCACTGAGTTGGTGATGCTATCCAACCATCTCATCCTGCTGCCCTCTTCTCCTTTTGCTTTCAGTGTCCAACTCTTTGTGACCCCATGGACTGCAGCATGCCAGGGTTCCATATTCCTCATCATCTTCTGGAGTTTGCCCAAATTCATGTCCATTGAATTGGTTATGCCGTCCAACTATCTCATCCTCCCTTCTCCTCCTGTTCTCAATTTTCCCAGCATCAGAATCTTTTCCAAAAAGTCAGCTCTCTGCATCAGATGACCAAAGTACTGGAGTTTCAGGTTCAGCATCAGTCCTTCCAATGAAAATTCAGGATTGATTTCCTATGGGATTGACTGGTTTGATCTCCCTGCTGGCCAAAGGGACTCTCAAGAGTCTTCTCCAGCATCACAGTTCAAAAGCATCAATTCTTCAATGTTCTGCCTTCTTTTTTGGTCCAACTCTCATATCTGTACTTGACTACTAGAAAGATCATAACCCTGCCTATATGGACCTTTGTCGTAAAGTAATGTCTTTGCTTTTTAATACACTGTGTAGGTTTGTCATAGTTTCCCTGCCAAGAAGCAATCATCTAATTCCATCACTGCAGTTAACCATCCACAGTGATTTTAGAGCCCAAGAAGAGGAAATCTGTCACTGCTTCCACCTTTTCTCCTTCCCTTTGCCATGAAGTGATGAGACCAGATGCCGTATTTTTTTTAATTTCTTACTTTATTTTAATTAGAGGATAATTACTTTACAACATTGTGATGGTTTTTGCCATACATCCACATGAAGCATTTCATGGCTCTTCTTTCCTCAGCTATTTGTAAAGCCTCCTCTGACAACCATTTTTCCTTCTTGCATTTCTTTTTCTTCAGGATGGTTTTATTCGCTGCCTCCTTTACAACATTATGAACTTCTGTCCATAGTTCTTCACGTACTCTGTTTACTAGATCTAATCCCTTGAATCCCTTCATGGATCACTGCCTTGTCCTTGTGGTGATGGAGCCTGTGTAACTCAATGAAGCTATGAGCCATGCTGTGCAGGACCACTCAAGATGGACCTGTCATAGTGGAGACTTCTGAAAAAACATGATCCACTGGAGAAGGGAATGCAAATCACTCCAGTATACTTACCGTGAGAACCCTATGAACAGTATAAAAAGACAAAAGGATACACATATACACAATAAAAAATTCTCATTTCTGCCAACGATTACCCCTCACCACACAAAAAAAGCAGTAGTTGTGCATTCTCAACAGACAGGGCAGCAATAATTTATATATTTTCATGATCTCATCCAAATCTTAACATTTATGAATTCTATAAAATTGAAATTCCTTACATTTTTTCTCATTTATCTTTGATCTGGTAGTGGTGATACTAAGGATGAAACACAAAAGGACAATAGAAGGTCTTATGTGTACCTTCTCATGAAACCACACATATATATATATATATATATATATATATCTACATTTATTCATATTTATTCATCTTTTTAGGGCTTCCCAGGTGGCTGCCTGCCAGTGCTGGAGATGCAAGAGACAGTTTGGTCCCTGGAGATGCAGGTTCAATCTCTGGGACAAGAAGATCCCCTGGAGGAGGAAATGGCAACCCACTACAGTATTCTTGCTGGGAAAATCCCATGGACAGAGGAGCCTGGAAGGCTACAGTCCATGGGATCACAAACAGTTGGACACAACTGAGCTATTAAGCATACACACATTCATCTTTAAACCTTGACACAGTAGTTCTTATCTTTTACACCAATCAGTTATCCAAGATGAACATTATAATTAATATCCCTTAACTGTTCAGAGAATTAAATATAAAAAGACAACAAAACAAATAAAATCAACACTTAAAAAGGATTAACTCACCTGGGCAACTATGTGTTGAAAGATTTTAGCAGCTTGAACACAGCAAACAGAAGATAACTTTCAATGGTCTGAAGGTAAACAAAAGTGGAGATTTTATGAAAATCACAGCACTGATAAGAGTGAAACACTGAAAACCAAGTAACACCAATAAAAAGTGGTTTAATGTACTTTGATACGTTCAATGAAAAAGGCATAAGAAATGAGTTAACTTTATCTCTCGAGTATATTCTAATTTAATAGATTGACTATAGAAAGAAAGAAAGTGAAGTCGCTCAGTCATGTCTGATTCTTTGCAACCTCACAGACTATGGCCCATCAGTCTCCTCTGTCCGTGGGATTTTCCAGGCAAGGGTACTGGAGTGGGTTGCCATTTCCTTCTCCAGGGGATCTTCCCAACCCAGGGATCAAACCTGGGTCTCCCACATTGCAGGCAGTTACTTTACCATCTGAGCCACCAGGGAAGCCCTAGATTTACTACAGTCTACTATAAATTTATTGAAAAAAAAATTTCCAGATGGTAATGAGAAATTAATTGTTTCTTACACAAAAGCAGTGCCACCTACTAACAGACCTTCTCTAAACAAATTAGTAGAAAATAACCCTTTGCATTTATCATTAATGTTCAGAATATACACATATATGCAACCATGGTCATCATTTTAAAATATGTACAAATTTTTGAACTCTTAGAAGGATGGCTATGACCATAATTAAAGTATAGCATTTTCCACATGGATATTTTTGGTTGAGCATTTGTGACAATACTCTTCTTAACTTAATATCTTAATATCAAGGGCCATCTGCTACTGCAGATGCCAGGCTATGGGCTGTTGGCAATTTTAATGGCAGAAGAACTGAATTATTTCTTTGTTGGGGACAATGAAAAACATATATATCTGGTTCTTCCAAATATAATTCAGGTAACATGGCTTGTGTCATAAATGTTTCTAATGCAGATGGGGCAATGTTTAAAAGCTACCTGTATCAGATGTGAAGATGTGTGAGAACAGAAAATTCTGACCTACAACAATAGAGGTATAAGCTGCCTGAAGACAACAGTACTAAACAGAACAAGTGTGTTCTGCAATCCTTGGTCTGATCTCTTATCAGTACCACAAGCCCTGACCTCAGGCTATTTTTCTGACTCTTGTTTCTACAACTTCTTTTAGTTTTAAGTAATGACCTCTATTAATGTGGTTGTTGACTTTGGCCTGTGACCAGCTCTGCTCCAACATCACCCATGGTAGGTTCTGGGACCTTACTAATTCCTCTTCTGTTATGTATTTTATTTTTTCTTAAGCTCTATCAGCCATGATATCTTTTTAATATAAATTTATTTATTTTAATTGGAGGTTAATTACTTTACAATATTGCATTGGTTTTGCCATACATGAACATGAAGCCATGATATCTTGAAGAAATCTTGACATACAGTGTGTACTGGTGTGGTGAATATCACAGGCTGTAGATTCATATTGCATGTGTTTAAATACCAACTCCATAACTCACAGCCATACAATCTTAAATTTTATTAATATATTTAGCTTAAATGAATTTAATTTCTTCTATCCCCCAAAAGTGTGGATATGATAGTGTCTTTATAATGAGCTCTTCCAAAGATTAAATTAGATAATCAATTGAAAATGCTTAACACAGAGACAATTATCACATAAATGTTTGCATTCATTGTTAACCATAAATGCTTTCCTTCTAAGGTAATTAAACTATATAGTATCATCTACTCCATAATTGCCGGGATCCATCCCCAGTGTATCCAGGGAATTTGAAGCAGGGACGGCATTGGCAAGGAAAAACTTATTTATTTAGAAATATAAGATTAGGAAATAATAGTATAGTAGGAAAATTTAGTGGAGAAAAGATGCTGAATAACTTGGTTTATGTGGAAAGCCAATAAAGTTCCAGACAAGGAACTTGCACCATCTACGTTAGGCCACTGGTGTCGTTAAAATATCGGAGAGTGCCCCGCCTTGGGCTCCCTCAGGGATCTTAGAAGCCAGGACAAGTAAGTAGATATGGCGAGCCTCCATGCCCCAGATGGGAATTCAGCCTGAAATTAGTGTAAAGAGGAGACACAGGGGAAACCAGTCCTTCCAGTGACTGGCCGAGCCTCTATTGTCTAGAAAGGCCTTTTACACCTTTTTGATTGTACATAGAGATCAATGGGTAATACAAAATTATGCAGCGTTAGCCCAGACTCTTATCAAAACCAGGCTTTTCTCTCTGCATACCTAGTTGTATACACAAGTCTTCGGTGATTTACATCATCTTCCAGCCAAAAGGGCCAATTAACATTTTACGGCCTTTTTTCTAAAAAGGGTCTTCTCAAAGTCTGGTGCCACTCTCAGAAAGCACTAAATAAAATTACATTCTTACATAGCAAAGATACAGCAATTTATAACAAGTAAAAGAAGTACAGTGCTTTGTAACAAAAGAAAAGTAATTAACTCAAAAGTCTAATGTTGCTAACATCAAAACTATTATATATCTTTTTCCATATCCCATTTACATTGATTAACATTCTTCCAGGTGCCTAAAAGAATATGGAGGCCTGGCGGCAAACATTAAGTCAACAGTGAAAACCGTCTACCAATATAATTTTTAACTCTCTAGAAAAGGCTCTGTATCTTTAAGATGCTTTTAAGCTTTCTGCCTCTCGAGGTTGGGAGGTTGTAAGCAATTCACAAGCTATAAGAGGTCCAGGGGAACCTGTTAGGCAAGTTAGAGGGCTATCAGAGAGGGTTTTAAGCCGAGACATTCTTTTGCAGGAGACTGAAGCCCTGAATTAACTTTTTCCAGAGAGTGTCAGAAGAGTGGAAAAGTACAATAAGGCAGGCAGATTTTTATTAGGTGGGGCGGGGTACATGCTCAGGAAATACCAGGGGGAAAACCTGAGGCCTGACTCGCCTTGCCCATCAGGCCTCTGCCTCATGACCTTGTCACAGGTGGGATTCCTCACGCTGGCTCCCGGAACATAATTAATAGATATTGGTTCACCTATAGATACTCATCGTTCGTGATCTCATATTTATAACTTCCTCATGTATTTATAACTTCAAAACCAATATTCATGACACTTTAACAATCATTTAAAGATATGCACAGAATCTCAAAAACTGACTCCTTTAAAGTCCAAGTTCTCAGCTGAATTCTAATAAGAAAACATGCCTTCTTATTTTGCTGTTATGCTGTAAGATAGTGCCATTTTCATGTTATAATTAGTGCCACATTTTGTGCTCTTTCTTGGTGCTTTTGCTGTTTATAATAGCTCCCAAACACAGTGTGGAACTGCTATCTAATGTTCCTAAACACAAGTGTGCCCTATGGAGAAATACATGTGTTAGACAAGCTTCGTTCATGCATGAGTTTTAGTGCTTTTGGCAATGAGTTTCATGTTAATGAGCCAATAATATGCATATCCAGAAAAAGAAAGAGTAAATTCACTGATCTGTGCATAAATCCACTTTGTAAAGTACTAAAGCAACATCTATAGCTCATGATGAAGTTCTGCAAAAGACATAAAAAGCCACTAAATTTGTGAATTCAAGAAACAACAACTATAAAAATGTATAATGAACAGTATTGTTGTGGGATTGAAGATCAAGAAATACACAGTCATATTAGCAAAGGTCAGAAAAATGCTAAGCCCTCCATCAGCACTGGCTGGCTCTTATGTTTTAAAAGGCAACATGGTGCAAGAATTAAACCTGTAGGCTGGGCAGGTTCTGCAGACTAGAAGAACTACAGAATGATTTTTTTTTTTAATGCCTGATAAATGTTATACAGAAGAAGGGTTATAACAAACCATAAAGCTCAATTTTGATAAGACTAGCTTATTTTATTAGGACCTTGGTAAATGAACTGTGCAACACATGTGGCAATTTGGTCGAGGAGAATATTGTGACCAGAGGCTTACAGGAATCTAACACAGTATTTTCCCTAAGTATAGTAGTTTGTGGGTAGTTTGTGCTAATTTGCATCCAGCTCTTTGCAATCCTATGGACTGTAGCCCACCAGGCTCCTTTGTCCATGGGGATTCTCCAGGCAAGAGTAGTGGAGTGGGTCGCCATGCCCTTCCTCCTGGGGATCTTCCCAGCCCTGGGATTGAACACAGGTTCCTGCATTGTTGGCAGATTCTTTACCATCTGAACCACCAGGGAAATTCATAAATAAAATGAAATGAATTTCTCCATGAAATCAGGGAAAGTGTAGCCTATCCCTTCTCCAGGGGCTCTTCCTGACCCAGCCAAAGCTTGAATAACAAAGGAAAATTTATTTTTATAAAAAATAGTACCTTAACATTGCCTTAAATAAAATTCCTGCTAAATTAGCAGATTCCGTATATGTTGGAGGTTCTGATTTAATGTATTGGTAAGTATATTAAGCTTATATATTTGTGTCATTAGTTACATAAGGCAGTGCTAGCCAAAAATGAAATAACTGTCATGAAAGGGTCCCAGACATTCTTTACTGTCTTTACAACTAACTAATGTTACATGAAGGTCTAATGTCAAAGATAAATACAAAGGGATTCAACCACTTCATTGTTTTAAACTTATACCACACAATGCTCTGCTGGGATGAAACTGAAGACATATTTTGCTGGAGGTGTTTTTTTAAGAGTCACAATATTTTATATCTTCACATTTCTCAGGGTGTCAGTTATTATCTTTAACAAACAGTAGTCACATAAATCACAGTCAGGGAAGAAACTATAATTGGCTATTTTATTTTAAACAGAAGTTTGTATTTGTTATTATT
>SJYV01025241.1:87347-132065 GCA_006410875.1 Neotragus pygmaeus
AATATGGAGGCCTGGCGGCAAACATTAAGTCAACAGTGAAAACCGTCTACCAATATAATTTTTAACTCTCTAGAAAAGGCTCTGTATCTTTAAGATGCTTTTAAGCTTTCTGCCTCTCGAGGTTGGGAGGTTGTAAGCAATTCACAAGCTATAAGAGGTCCAGGGGAACCTGTTAGGCAAGTTAGAGGGCTATCAGAGAGGGTTTTAAGCCGAGACATTCTTTTGCAGGAGACTGAAGCCCTGAATTAACTTTTTCCAGAGAGTGTCAGAAGAGTGGAAAAGTACAATAAGGCAGGCAGATTTTTATTAGGTGGGGCGGGGTACATGCTCAGGAAATACCAGGGGGAAAACCTGAGGCCTGACTCGCCTTGCCCATCAGGCCTCTGCCTCATGACCTTGTCACAGGTGGGATTCCTCACGCTGGCTCCCGGAACATAATTAATAGATATTGGTTCACCTATAGATACTCATCGTTCGTGATCTCATATTTATAACTTCCTCATGTATTTATAACTTCAAAACCAATATTCATGACACTTTAACAATCATTTAAAGATATGCACAGAATCTCAAAAACTGACTCCTTTAAAGTCCAAGTTCTCAGCTGAATTCTAATAAGAAAACATGCCTTCTTATTTTGCTGTTATGCTGTAAGATAGTGCCATTTTCATGTTATAATTAGTGCCACATTTTGTGCTCTTTCTTGGTGCTTTTGCTGTTTATAATAGCTCCCAAACACAGTGTGGAACTGCTATCTAATGTTCCTAAACACAAGTGTGCCCTATGGAGAAATACATGTGTTAGACAAGCTTCGTTCATGCATGAGTTTTAGTGCTTTTGGCAATGAGTTTCATGTTAATGAGCCAATAATATGCATATCCAGAAAAAGAAAGAGTAAATTCACTGATCTGTGCATAAATCCACTTTGTAAAGTACTAAAGCAACATCTATAGCTCATGATGAAGTTCTGCAAAAGACATAAAAAGCCACTAAATTTGTGAATTCAAGAAACAACAACTATAAAAATGTATAATGAACAGTATTGTTGTGGTATTGAAGATCAAGAAATACACAGTCATATTAGCAAAGGTCAGAAAAATGCTAAGCCCTCCATCAGCACTGGCTGGCTCTTATGTTTTAAAAGGCAACATGGTGCAAGAATTAAACCTGTAGGCTGGGCAGGTTCTGCAGACTAGAAGAACTACAGAATGATTTTTTTTTTTAATGCCTGATAAATGTTATACAGAAGAAGGGTTATAACAAACCATAAAGCTCAATTTTGATAAGACTAGCTTATTTTATTAGGACCTTGGTAAATGAACTGTGCAACACATGTGGCAATTTGGTCGAGGAGAATATTGTGACCAGAGGCTTACAGGAATCTAACACAGTATTTTCCCTAAGTATAGTAGTTTGTGGGTAGTTTGTGCTAATTTGCATCCAGCTCTTTGCAATCCTATGGACTGTAGCCCACCAGGCTCCTTTGTCCATGGGGATTCTCCAGGCAAGAGTAGTGGAGTGGGTCGCCATGCCCTTCCTCCTGGGGATCTTCCCAGCCCTGGGATTGAACACAGGTTCCTGCATTGTTGGCAGATTCTTTACCATCTGAACCACCAGGGAAATTCATAAATAAAATGAAATGAATTTCTCCATGAAATCAGGGAAAGTGTAGCCTATCCCTTCTCCAGGGGCTCTTCCTGACCCAGCCAAAGCTTGAATAACAAAGGAAAATTTATTTTTATAAAAAATAGTACCTTAACATTGCCTTAAATAAAATTCCTGCTAAATTAGCAGATTCCGTATATGTTGGAGGTTCTGATTTAATGTATTGGTAAGTATATTAAGCTTATATATTTGTGTCATTAGTTACATAAGGCAGTGCTAGCCAAAAATGAAATAACTGTCATGAAAGGGTCCCAGACATTCTTTACTGTCTTTACAACTAACTAATGTTACATGAAGGTCTAATGTCAAAGATAAATACAAAGGGATTCAACCACTTCATTGTTTTAAACTTATACCACACAATGCTCTGCTGGGATGAAACTGAAGACATATTTTGCTGGAGGTGTTTTTTTAAGAGTCACAATATTTTATATCTTCACATTTCTCAGGGTGTCAGTTATTATCTTTAACAAACAGTAGTCACATAAATCACAGTCAGGGAAGAAACTATAATTGGCTATTTTATTTTAAACAGAAGTTTGTATTTGTTATTATTCATTTAAGGAGTAACTGTGTTTGTGCCAAGTCAAGCACCTAAAGCCTCTGTAACTAACTCTATAACAATTTGCTGAAGTATTTACTAAATTATTAATTATGTTTGTGTGTGGTGGGTAGTTCAACTGAACTTCACTTCATCATTTTCAGTAACATTATTAAGTTTACTTCCCAATACGTTTTTTTTTTCTTTTTTATGATTTACTGTATCAGGATTATGTTTTATGCCCTTTCAATGTTTCATTTGTAGAATATCTTCTTAGTGAATACATTTTTTAACAATGATGTCTACCAATATGTCATATAATAGTGATTTCTTTCATAGTTTTGTATTCTTGCATTTTTATTTATTTCATCATTTTAATACCATATAATCTTACCTCAAGGGAAATCTATGTCACATACAGTGTGTTCTGTAGATTATAGTGTAGAAAGTCATCATTTGTTATAAAGCAAGTATCACAATGTCTGTTTGACAGAGAAAGCCAACAGTGTACTTCTACAAACACTAATAACAGCAAACACTTAACATAGACTCAATAGCACTTATGAAGTCCCAGGAGCTGTTATTAGCACTTTATGTGTACTAACTCATTTAATCAACAAAGTAGTCTTATGTAGTAGAAAAATCTTTCTCATTTCCAGTTTGAATGTTAAAAAAACTGAGACAAAGAGAATTAAACTTATTGCAGGTCACTTTGCCAAAAAGCAGCAGAACCAAGATTTAAACTCTGGCATTTGTAGAATCTGCGCCCTGAACAACTAAATTAGCTCATCCTTTATTCTGGAGAAAGCACACTTAAAAAAAAACATTTATTTTAATAGGAGGCTAATTACTTTACAATACTGTGGTGGCTTTTACCATACATTGACATGAATCAGCCACAGGTGTACATCAAGCAAGTACTTCTTATGTATATTACTTCACTGACTTCACAGTAACCTGCAAATAAGCCATTTCAGAAATTCTCTGAAATTCTTCCCCTTGGACTCCAACCTGATTTGTTCTCCCTGAATCTTAGCCTTTACTATGTTCATGATTCATAACATTCAATTTTTCTTCCTTGAAGCTAGAGCCTGAATTCCTGGTTGCTTCATTTTCTAGGACTGTATAGAACATGGCCATTCCAGGAACAGTGGCTTCTGCTAGCAGTCTGTGTTGGACAGCCTGAGGCTTTAATCAAGCATCTTTTCGTTGCAAGTTTTAAAAATACATAAATGAGCATAAGTAGGAAAAATAGAAAAGGTAGACTTCATAAAAAGGAGACAAGGATATTCCATGGAATCCTAAGTGTGGATTATGTTTCATTCCCTTTCAATGTCTCATTTGTAGAATATCTTCTTAGTGAATACATTTTTTAATAATGATGTCTACCAATATGTCATATAAGAGTGATTTCTTTCATAATTTTGTATTCTTGCATTTTTATTTATTTATTTCTGATGTAGTCAGAAAAATATTAAATCAGAAACTTGTTTAAAAAAAAAAACAAGCCTGCAAATTCCTTCGTCCCTCTGTTCCTCCACGACAACAGGCCTCACCTGCTCCCCACCTTGTATTTTTTTTTTAATGTTTTCTTATTCTTTTATCTTTTCAGATAGATTTCTCTCTTTTTTTCTGGCTTCATGGCAAGAAAAGTTGTGCATCCTATACCGCCAGAGTTCACATGACTCTTATTTATGACCAGCAGAATCTGACTAACATCTTTGAATCCCAATTACAAATCCTGACTTGGGAGGATATGACCCTTTTGGAGGCATCTGTGCCCACTTTTGGTTCTATAAACCACTGAGAGGGCAATGTCTAGTTCTGTATTTCTGTGTACTTTTCCACACGTGGCTCCTAAAATGTTTTGATTGCCATTAAAATCTACAATCAAATATCCAATCTGAATATGATGTGAAATAAAATATATTGCATTGTGTACCTTTCCATTATGCTATAGAAAGATAGCCTGCTTTGGGCTGTCATTCTGGATCTTCATCATTAAGCACAATCACACAAGTCTACAAGAAATGTAATAGTCACAACTTTTCTTTTTGTGTTTTGAGAAAGAACTACTATATTCAGAATTTAAGAACAAAACTTGGCCATTATATAGTCAATACAGTAAGTAGTGTTGATTTTTTACAAAAAAAAAAAAAAACAGCCTAGAGAAGAATTTTAAAATAAGAGAAGGAAAAATGAGCTGCAAACGGTTCTGAATTTTAATAGTGAGCAAAAAAATTAGGGAGGTTATAAGCAGTAGTCTGATTCATGAAAACTAGGGAGAAAAATGTGGGCAGTATATTGTTATATGAAAATACTGAAATTGAAGTGAAAATTAAGACATATCAATTTATTCTGGATTTATGTGATAGTATATATTGTCTATCTCCTCTCTCTTAACTTATATTTATCTTTTCCTGCAAACTGTTACAATATGAATCTTTATGAAATATCAAATGTATTAGTTTTGCCTTAATTTCCTATAGACCCAAGCTGCCCTAAAATGTTCTTATTGTGATTATATTATATATGAAGGAGAACAAAATTCAGAGTTTATAGATACACAGAGTTATATAGGCACTATTATAGCAAACTATAGGTCATACACAGCAGGGGTATTATTAAACATGTACCTTTAGAACTGTTATGAAACTGCTGTCCTTGGCGATCCTTTATGTAAATATTTTCCCAATTAGAATTTAAAATATTTATTAAATTTTAAATCAATTTATTTTACTAAAATAGAGTTTCCAAAAGGTAAAAAAATATTCTAGGTTTTAGTTTTTTGTATATGTAACAGATTAATTGATAAATGTGTGTGTGTGTTAGTTGGTCAGTTATGTCCGATTGTTTGCAACCCCAAGAATTGTAGCGCGCCAGGCTTCTCTGTCCATGGGATTAATCGGGCAAGATTACTGGAGTGGATTGCTATTTCCTTTCTCCAGAGGATCTTCCCCATCCAGGGGTCAAAACCTGGTCTCTTGTATTGCAGGCAGATTCTTTACTATTTGAGCTACAGGGAAGTCCTGATAAATCTGTATATAAACACAGTTCAGATAATGCTTTAAGAATGTTCATTCTGTATATAATATTAATAACAAACAGTACAAATCTAAATAAGGGCCTTCTGGAATATAGATTTATAATAGAATGATTTTTAATCGATCTCTTTACATAACAACATGTACTTCTCAACAAATCAGAAAACAAAAATCTTAATTGCTGCTGTTGTTTCACTTGTATATAAATCTCCATAAATCAACTGTAATTGAAGGTTTGTTTGTTTTTCTTAAGTTTGAGGAAATTGAGCTGAAATAAGCAAAATCCCAAACATAAATCTATCCAGTTTCATATATTCTCTTCATAGGTTTCTTCTGACATCGCCATCTGTTGTCATTAGAGAACCATGAAAAAACTTACCCAGAAGAAACATCAGTCCAAGAGGAGAGAGCCCGACATTTAGTTAACCTATCTTTTCTTTTAGTTAAAGTATCATGTCCAGGAAAAATCAATGGAAAAGAGGTACTAACTACTGCAACTCTAGAATTCATGAGAATTTAAATCAGCAAAAGTAGGACCTGTTTCAGTCAAGGACAGCAAAATGAGGACTATCAATGAGCTATACAATTTGACATAATCATCAGCATACAATAACTTTATATTGAGGTTTCTCCAATGTTTCTTGGATGCAGTTCTAAGAAATCACACCTGATATTTAACACTAGTATGGTATTTCTTATGTGTACACAAAATATAAGTGGCTACAAACCAGGTGACAGTTGTGGTCCAAAATATTATAGTTTAAGGATACTTAAAGTAAATATATAAATATCATTGTTATAAAGGAAATATGCTCTAAATGAATCAGTTCAGTTCAGTTGCTCAGTCATGTCCGACCCTTTGCAACCCCATGGACTGCAGCATGCCAGGCTTCCCTGTCCATTGCCAACTCCCGAAGCATTGAAATACACAAATATATTTACAGAATATTGTGGATTCATGGGCTAGTGATAAAAATCACCACAATGTGTCAGAACTCTGCTTTTCAATTTGAAGAACAATTTTAACTACCACTTAAAGTGATATAGCAACTTGTGCCTAAGGTTTATGTGTGTTGAGTTAATACCAAAGTTGAACATTCATTTTTACAACAAATATATTTTCATGATTTTGTTCTGTATTTTGTTACTATTTTAATTATTATGAAATTAAATGTTAAGCATGTTAAAATTGCTGACTGTGGTAAAACTGAATTACTATCCCCATTCTTGCATTTTTAGATTTAGGATTAGGGACAGTTTTAGGTGCAATCTAACCATACCTTACTATAGCCAAACTGATCCTATACTATCAGATGAGCCTAATGAATGGTTAAATTAAACTGTCTCCTTAGAATTTCAACTTAAAACATTCCTTTTTCTTAATCAGAACAAAGAAAAGCTTTTCTTGTCAAAGTGATTTCTCTTCTGTTAAACATTCCAGGTACATATGACTTGGACTTCCCCAGCGGCTGAAGGAGACACGGGAGACATGGGTTCCATCCATGGGTCAGGAAGATTCCCTGGAGGAAGAAATGGCAACTTGCTCCAGTATTCTTGCCTGGAAAATTCCATGGACATGGAGACTGGCAGGCCATAGACCATCGTGTTGCAAACAGTCAGAGACTACTGAGTACACACACATATGTGACTTAGAATTTATGATATTTACAGAATTTAAAAAAGGATATTTAAAACAGTTTTTAAGTTGATAGTATATTTTAGAACTTTTGTTTTTTTCAATCTGTTATTTCCATTGCCAATTTTGTGGGAGAAATAAAAGCATAACGCCAACCAGCAGATTTTGGGAGATCCCTTGCAGGATATTTCATTTACCAGAATCATTTCCATGTTAGCAGAAGAGCAGCTCTGTTAGTGTTTCACTTTTGCCCTCCTCTTGAACCTTGTCAAGCTGTGGACAGTAGCTTCATCAGTGGAAAAGAAAAAGTAAGAAAATGACTCAATTCACCTCTTACAGTTACTCAAAAAGTGGCTAAGTGTTCCACAGGAAGGAAATGAAAAAATTCTCAAATCAGATTTAGTATTTGTTTGATTGTTCTAAACCTTTGAAATAGTTTTACTTCCTTTTAATAAAAGCCAGGTTCTTTATCACCTAGTCCTTTATATCACAAATTTTCATAGGGTACAGCTTCTGTGAAGAAATATGAAAGCCACTTTTACTCTGTGCCATTCTATCTTCTTTCTTCTCCCAAAGTCAAAAGTATATTACAGTTCATATTATTTTTTCCTATCATAAAACCAGCACCATAAGAAATCTAATAGAATTTGAAGTTTTATAACAGAGGTAATATTTTTGAACTGTTTTTCATCACAGTGGAAGTCTTTGCTATCTAATATTATAATCCCATTGCCTTCACAGGCCAGTGGCTGAATATGATATTCTTCATGACCAGCTATTTTTTTCTGTTAGTATATTGCATTTTTGTGAGTATATTTTCCTTCATTTACGGCTAGAAGAAATTTTTGGCATTGTGCCTGACTCATTTAGTATTTTATAATTAGTAGATTATTTAGAATATCTATTAACAGAAGGAAACACAAGTAAAATGATAATAATATAGATATCTAATTATCATTATTTGATAGATGCTGACATTTATGTCTATATTGTGACTCTAAATGCTGATGCATATTGTGGTGATGTCAGTTCAGTCCGTTATTTATAAACATTTTATGTATCAAAGGCTGAAATTTCTTGTGAAAAATCGCAAGTAATGATCGTCATGAGTGATGGTTTGGGGATACTTTCATCAACATCTGTCTCCTAATAAAATCAGTAGTTACGAATTATTTCATTAAAATGTGGAGTAAAGTAATTCAGTTCTTTTTAAATTCCATTTAGTTCACAATGTGTCAAATATTCCACTATTTCTAACCTCCTTATTCTTTAAATATTTGAATCAAAAGAAATGAATGCTTCAAGTTGTGATGCCTTGAGTTTAAGGCTATTATCTTCCTTAACATGTGATTAACCAACTGAAAAATTCTCAGAGTTCAGGCAACAAGGCAGAATGAAACATGCATTTTCCCTGCTTTCTCTCAAACTTGCTAAAAGAAATTATTTTCATAATGATTAAAACATATGTTCACCTAATTGCATATGTGCAACAGGTTTATTCATGATCATTAATGTATGGAAACTACTTAAAGTCCTCCAAATGGTGAATAGACAAAATTTGTTTTTTCCTATACAGGAAAATACTCCTCAGTAATAAAAAGTAATAACCAGTGTTATGCACAATACATATCAAACTCAAATTTATTTTGCTAAATGAAAGAACAGATTAAAAAGACTATGTAGTATACTTTTTAAAATTCTGTGACCTCTTGACCATGGCAAAACTGTAAGAATAGAAAATAGAAGAGTGTTTTTAGGGACTGTGACTGGATAGGGAGGTATTGATTACAAACGAACATGGAGAATTTCTGGGGATGATGCGGCAGTTCAATATCTTCACTGTGGTGATAGTTATACAAGGTTGTGAATTTGTCAAAACTCAGCACTGTACACCAAAATGTGAGTTGGAGGTATGTAAATTATACTTCAGTAAAAACAATACATTGAACATTCTCAAACTCAATATGCTCATGTATACCCTTCTGGTGTCTTTCACTCAAGGATGAAAATATATAAATACATATAGAGGAAGAAGTTTTAACACAACAGTACAATGTCTATAAGAAACAGATAATTGATATTGAAAGTGAAGTCGCTCAGTCATGTCCGACTCTTTGCGATCCCATGGACTGTAGCCTACCAGGCTCCTCCCTCCATAGGATTCTCCAGGCAAGAGTACTGGAGTGGGTTGCCATTTCCTTCTCCAGGGGAATCTTCCCATCCCAGGGATCGAACCCAGGTCTCCCTCATTCCAAGCAGACGCTGTAACCTCTGAGCCACCAGGGAAGCCCTTACTGAGGGCAAGGACTAATTCCAGCGTTGTTGCCAGTCTTGCTTTTCTTTCTTTTACTCTGTACACTTCCAGAAAATGCTTGCATTTAGCTAATGGCTGAATGAGAAAACAGAGAGATCTCTTAAGGAGATTCTGTTGAAATTATGTTCATAAAGGAACTGGCAAAACAAGCCTTGAACAAATTTATTTTTTTCCTTTATTCCTGCCCTGCTAACAGGTGTGTTGGTACCATGTTTCTAGATACGATATATATGCATCAATAAGTGCACTTTTTTCTGACTTACTTCACTCTGTATAACAGGCTCTAGGTTCATCTACCTCACTAGAACTGACTCAAATGAGTTCCCCTTTATGACTGAGTAATATTCCATTGTATATATGTACTAATACTTTATCCATTCATCCGTCAGTGGACATTCATGTTGCTTCCACGTCCTGACACAGACATAGAGAACAGACTCTGGATATAGTGGAAGAAAGAGAGGTTGTGACAAATTGAGACAGTAGCATTGAAATATATATATTACCATATGTAAAATAGATAGCTGATGGGAAGTTGCTGTATAACAAACTTAGAGGGGTGGGGTGGGACGGGAGGTCAAGGGAGGTTCAAGAGGGAGGAGACATATGTATATGGCTGATTCACACTTTGGCAGAAGCCAATACAATATTGTAAAGCAATCACCCTCTGCCTAAAAAAAAATTCTTAATGACAAGAAAAACAGTAGAAGGAACAAATAGGAAATGGACTAAGAATGTTTTTAAATTTTTGTAGAAAATCTTGGAATTTTACAATAAGATCAACATTTGGTTTTTAATGTGACTCACACAATATATCTAAGCGCTCATTAAATGCAAAGCACTGTGCAAAGAGTGCAAAGAGTTCCTAAAGAGATGGGAATACCAGGCCACCTAATCTGCCTCTTGAGAAACCAGTTTGCAGGACAGGAAGCAACAGTTAGAACTGGACATGGAACAACTGACTTCTTCAAAACTGGGAAATGGGTACGTCAAGGCTGTATATCGTCACCCTGTTTGTTTAACTTATATGCAGAGTACATCATATGAAATGCTGGGCTGGACCACTCACAAGCTGGAATCAAGATCGCCAGGAGAAATAATAGCAACCTTAGATATGTAGATGATGACACTTTAATGTCAGAAAGTCAAGAGGAACTAAAGAGCCTCTTGATGAAGGTAAAGAGGAGAGTGAAAAAACTCGCTTAAAACTCAGAATCAAGAAAACTAAGATCACGATATCTGGTCACAAATTACTTCATGGCAAATAGATGGGGCAAAGTGGAAACAATGTCGAATTTTATTTTCTTGGGTTCCCAAATCACTGCGGATAATGACTGCAGCCATGAAATTAAAATACGCACGCTCCTTGGAAGAAAAGCTATGACAATCTAGACAGTTTATTAAAAAACAGAGACATCACTTTGCCAACAAAGGTTTGCATAATCAAAGCTATGATTTTTCTAGTAGTCCTGTATGGATATGCGAGTTGGACTACAAAGAAGGCTGAGCAGCCCAGAATGGATGCCTCCAAACTGTGGTACTGAAGACTCTTGAGAGTCCTTTATATAGCAAGGAGATCAAATCAGTCAGTCTTAAAGGAGATCAAACCTAAATATTCATTGGAAAGACTGAAGCTGAAGTTCCAATACTTTGGTCACCTGATGCAAAGAGCCAGCTCATTGGAAAATTCCCTGATGCTGGGAAAGATTGAGGGCAAGAGGAGAAGGGTGTGACAGAGGATGAGATGGTTGGATGGCATCACTGATTCAATGGTCATGAGTTTGAGTAAACTCAGGGAGATAGTGAAGGACAAGGAAGCCTAGCACGGTACTGTCTATGGGGTTGCAAAGAGGTCATACACGACTTAGTGACAACCACAATGAAGACAACAAGAACCACTGGCATTTTAAATTTTCACAATTTAAGGAAAATATGTAAAGTGGAATAAAATATTTTTTCCATCTTTTATAAAAACCTGAGTAAAGAACCAAAGGTATAAATAGTTTCTTATAATAGAAAAGCTATGCCAATGTTCTTTTATAGAAAGAATCATACTATAAGGGAAAATTAGAAAGAAATAAATATACATCTAATAAGTAACATTTTTCTTTGTATGTTTGTATACTTAGATCCACTACCACAAAGGAAAAAATAACCGTGTAAAAGTATTACATTCTTGATAGTAGGAGGTCAGAGATGAAGCAAACTGCTCTAGTTACATGTGCTTTAGTATGATTTCTTTGTAATTTCTAATTACATTTTAGTAAGCAGAAGACTTAAGTAAAAGCATGTATGAGGAAAAAAAAAGATGTGACATGATACATCATCAGTGCTATTTTCATTACAAAAACTATCATCTCTCTAGACTACATGTGTTAAAAAAAAATGGATTACTGACCAAAGAAATTTAATAATGTCTCACTCTTCACGTGCTTCCTTTCTTTCAAACACATAGAAATGGTTTATAAAGTTTACCAAAAAATATAGAAAATTAAATAACAGAGATGGCTCCAAATCAAGATAAGTATTTGCAGACATCAGAACATACCACAGTCATCAGTGCTGAAGTCACTTCAGCTTTGCTTTCATTCCAGAAGTAAGTATCAAAGATTTAGTGAGGGTAAGAAATCAGATCTGGTCTCATTTTTTGAAATCAAGGAATGGAAGGTGGGATAAAAAGTGGTATGAGAAGGTTCTTTTCATTTGTGAAAGACAGTTAAAAAGCAAACAGACATTGCAAAGCATGACCTCCACTCAGACATGGGGGTAGAATAGCAGGATAAGTTCATGCCACACCACATTAGAGCCTGAGGCAAAAGGAAATAAGGTGCCCTGATATATACATATACTTGTAGCAAAATGTCCTTGTACATTGTGACCAAGAGGGAAAAGTGAATAATGCTGACCAATCAGAAAATATTTGATGTACAAAGCTCGATGCTGCCCAATTCCTGTCATTGTAAACACTCATGAATCGAGAAGTATGGGATTATTGGAAAGACCATTCACAATGCACAATAATTTGAGATAATAAACAAACACTATGTCCTTATCTAAATTTTATAGGTTTTACTCTACAGTTGCACATTATGAATTTTTTTGCATTAATTTTGAGTTTTTAAATTTTGTATTTAAAGTGAAAGTCGTTCAGTTGAGTCCAACTCTTTGCGACTTCATGGATTATACAGTACACGGAATTCTCCAGGCAGATACTAGAGTGGGTAGCTGTTCCCTTCTACAGGGATCTGTCCAACCCTGGCTAGAACCCAGGTCTCCCATGTTTCAGGTGGATTCTTTACCAGCTGAGCCACCAGGGTAACATAACACTATACACTTATAACTTGAAAGTACATGATGAAAGACATGCATATTATATAAAGGCCAACTAACAACAAATTAATGTTTTAAGAAGAGTAATGCTGCCTCTCCTGCCCACAACGTCTTAGTTGCCAAAGATCAGAACTTGTGACTACTTTAAATTACATGACAAAATGGAATTGAGGTTGTTGATAAAATTAATTTGCTAAATAGCTGACCTTAAAATGAGGAGACTGTCCTGGATTATAGATAATCCTGACATAATTATAACTTTAGAAAAGGCAGAGGAACCAGAGATCAAAATGCCAACATCCCTTGGATTATCAAGAAAGCAAGAGAGTTCCAGAAAAACATTTATTTCTGCTTTATTGACTATGCCAAAGCCTTTGACTGTGTGGATAAATAAACTGGAAAATTCTGAAAAAGATGGGAATACAAGACCACCTGATATGCCTCTTGAGATATCTGTATGCAAGTCAGGAAGCAACAGTTAGGACTGGATATGGAACAACAGACTGGTTCCAAATAGGGAAAGGAGTATCTTAAGGCTGTATATTGTCACCCTGCTTATTTAACTTTTTTGCAGAGTACATCATGAGAAACGCTGGGCTGGATAAAACACAAATTGGAATCGAGATTTCCAGGAGAAATATCAATAACTCAGATATGCAGATGACACCACCATTATGGAAGAAAGCAAAGAAGAACTAAAGACCCTCTTGATCAAAGTGAAAGAGAATGAAAACGTTGGCTTAAAGCTCAACATTCAGAAAACTAAGATCATGGCATCTGGTCCCATCATTTCAAATAGATGGGAAAACAGATGGTGGAACAGTGGAAACAGAGACAGACTTTATTTTGGGGGGCTCCAAAATCCCTGCATATGGTGACTGAAGCCATAAAATTAAAAGATGAACACTCCTTGGAAGAAAAGTTACATTCAACCTATAGATAGCATATTAAGAGCAGAGACATTACTTTGCAAATAAAGGTCTGTCTAGTCAAGGCTATGGTTTTTCCAGTAGTCACATATGGATGTGAGAGTTGGATTATAAAGAAAGCTGAGTGCCAAAGAATTGATGCTTTTGAACTGTGGTATTGGAGAAAACTCTTGAGAGTCCCTTGGACTGCAAGGAGATCCAACCAGTCCATTCTAAAGGAGATCAGTCCTGGGTGTTCATTGGAAGGACTGATGTTGAAGCTGAAACTCCAATACTTTGGCCACCTCATGTGAAGAGCTGACTCATTTGAAAAGACCGTAATGCTGGGAAAGATTGAGGGCAGGAGGAGAATGGGATGACAGAGGATGAGATGGTTGGATGGCATCACCGACTCAATGGACATGGATTTGGGTTGACTCTGGGAGTTGGTGATGTACAGGGGGGCCTGACGCGCGGAGGTTAATAGGGTCGCAAAGAGTCAGACACAACTGAGCGACTGAACTGAACTGAACTGAGTGGTCTAGTGGTTTTCTCCACTTTCTTCAATTTCAGTCTGAATTTGGCAATATGGAGTTCATGATCTAAGTCACAGTCAGCTCCCGGTCTTGTTTTTGCTGACTGTATAGAGCTTCTCCATTTTTGGCTGGAAAGAATATAAATAATCCAATTGCAGTATTGACCATCTGGTGATGTTCATGTGTAACGTCTTCTCTTGTGTTGTTGGAAAGGCTGTTTTCTATGACCAGTTCGTTCTCTTGGCAGAACTCTATCAGCCTTTGCCCTGCTTCATTCTGTACTCCAAGGCCAAATTTGCCTGTTACTTCAGGTATTTCTTGACTTCCTACTTTCGCATTCCAGTCCCCTATAATGAACTGGACATCTTTTTTGGGTGTTAGTTCTAGGGGGTCTTGTAGGTCTTCATAGAACTGTTCAACTTCGGGTTCTTCAGCATTACTGGTCAGGGCATAGACCTGGATTACCGTGATATTGAATGGTTTGCCTTGGAAATGAACAGAGATCATTCTGTCATTTTTGAGACTGCATCCAAAGGATTGTTTAGGAAACAGAATTATGGCAATCAATATCAGAAATCACCAGAAAAATAGGCTTTTTAAAGGTGATGGCCACATATACAGTAAATGCCTTTTGTTTATCAGAGAAACACAATGGAATGTATCATCAGGAGCATCTCTGGAGCCAGTCTGCTTCTTATAAACAAGAGGCTAAGGAATCACACAAGGAAGCCATGTATTCAGGCTGACACCTGTTTCTATGTCAGAGGGGTAAAGGAGTTACTATCCTCTCTGACAGGTGACAAGGAAGGACATACATTTACCCTCAAAATGCTGATGCAAAAGTAAATGAATAACAAGTAATCTTCATATTAGTGATACTAACCATTCTTCTACATAGAACTCCTACAAATACATAATCTAAGGCATGTTCCCCTCCTTCAACAATGAGTATTCAGACAGGCAGCACAAAGATATTACCTGGAAATACAACTTTTAAGGAAATAGACAACAAAACAGTTACTAAAAAGATATTATTACACCTTGATGAAAACAGAGAATTAAAATAATATGCTTAATAGAGTCATCACCCCTATGAATCACAAGCATATAACAGAAACATAAGAGCTAAAGGAAAATGTGTAAAGTAAAGGACAGAAATGGTATGGACCTAACAGAAGCATAAGATACTAAGAAGAGGCGGCAAGAATACACAGAAGAACTGTACAAAAAAGAGCTTCATGACCCAGATAATCACGATGGTGTGATCACTCACCTAGAGACAGACATCCTGGAATGTGAGTCAAGTGGGCCTTAGAAAGCATCACTACAAACAAAGCTACTGGAGGTGACGGAATTCAAGTTGAGCTATTTCAAACCCTGGAAGATGATGCTGTGAAAGTGCTGCACTCAATATGGCAACAAAATTGGAAAACTCAGCAGTGGCCACAGGACTGGAAAAGGTCAGTTTTCATTCTAATCCCAAAGAAAGGCAATGCCAAGGAATGCTCAAACTACTGCATAATTACGCTCATCTCACACGCTAGCTAAGTAATGCTCAAAATTCTCCAAGACAGGGCTCAGCAATACATGAACCGTGAACTTCCTGATGTTTAAGCTGGTTTTAGAAAAGGAGGCAGAGGAACCAGAGATCAAATTGATAACATCCGCTGGATCATGGAGAAAGCAAGAGAGTTCCAGAAAAACATCTATTTCTGCTTTATTGACTATGCCAAAGCCTTTGACTGTGTGGATCACAATAAACTATGGAAAATTCTGAAGGAGATGGGAATACCAGACCACCTGACCTGCCTCTTGAGAAACCTATATGTAGGTCAGGAAGCAACAGTTGGAACTGGACATGCAACAACAGACTGGTTCCAAATACGAAAAGGAGTACATCAAGGCTATATATTGTCACCCTGCTTATTTAACTTCTATGCAGAGTACATCATGAGAAACGCTGGACTGGAAGAAGCACAGAATGGAGTCAAGATTGCTGCGAGAAATATCAATAACTTCAGATATGCAAATGACACCACCCTTATCACAGAAAGTGAAGAGGAACTAAAAAGTCTCTTGATGAAACTGAAAGAGGAGAGTGAAAAAGTTGGTTTGAAGCTCAACATTCAGAAAACTAAGATCATGGCATCCAGTCCCATCACTTCATGGGCTATAGATGGGGAAACACTGGAAACAATGTCAGACTTTATTTTGGGGTGCTCCAAAATCACTGCAGATGGTGACTGCAGCCATGAAATTAAAAGACGCTTACTCCTTGGAAGGAAAGTTAAGACCAACCTAGATAGCATATTAAAAAGCAGAGACATTACTTTGAACATCTACTTTGTTCCATCTATNCGTGGCAGATTCATGTCAATGTATGGCAAAACCTATACAGTATTGTAAAGTAAAATAAAGTAAAAATAAAATAAAAATAAATAAATAAAATAAAGCGCATGGGGATAAAAGTCCCACTACAATACTTGAAGTAAGAGACAAAAGCAAATTGAAAACATCTGCAATGCACACTAAAAAGGGTAATTTCACTAAATGATAAAGAATTAGAAATCAATAAAACATGTCAATTGGTGAATATCAAATTGAAAAGTATTTTACACAGTAAATTTACTGAGGCAATCCTTGCATATGTGCATAGTTGCTCATTCGTGTCCAACTCTTCGTGACTCCATGGACTGTAGCCCTCCAGGCTCCACTGTCCATGGACTTTCCCACACAACAAAACTGGAATGGGCTGCCATTTCCCTCTCTGGGGATCTTCCCAACTCAGGGAACGAACCCAGGTTTCCTGTGTCTCCTGCATTGACAGGCAGATTCTATATCCACAGAGCAATCAGGGAAGCCTACAATGAGGCAAAGATGTCTTAAATATGATACTCATTGCACTAATGAAAGAGAAATGAATGTTTTAATTAAGCTGAAATGTATTTTCAGCCATTTAGAGCAACCAAGTTCTAAGCATTTGGTAGCATATTAAGTTGGAAATTAGGTTCCCTTGTACATCACTATGATAAACACAGTATATTGTTACTATTTCATGGTACACTGCTATGAAAGCTATATGACAAAGTTTATAAAAAGATTAAACAGATATTTGATCCAAAAATATTTCTTGGTATTAATTAGAGATTATATACAGATATATGAATACACAAACACACTCATAAATTTGTTATATAAGGAGATTCTGATATATTTTTTGATGATCTGTGGACATAAGAGAAAAATTTAATAACTGTAGAATTAATTGATGGAAAGATATAAAGACAAAGATAACAAAAAGAGGTATTGCTATATAATCTATCAATTTAAAGTAATTTAAGTGATATTTAGTGTCACTTTGTCAAAAAATAAAATAAAGCACATAGAAAAATACAGATAATTTCATTTGAAAAATTCTTAAACCCACCATCTATCTTTAACAAATCTGTCATTATACGAAGAAACAGTTTGTTCTTTGTCATTGCTTGTGGCATCTTTTAATATATCATATATAACCATGATGCTTACTATTTTTACTATAAAAATCTTCTGGTGAACTTAAGTACTCATTATTGTTTGGTATATACCTGGGAGTTAAATAGTTTTAGGAAAAATGCCTTTAATAGATAAAGCTTTCATAGGTACTGGCAAGACCATTGTCTAAATCTGTAACCTTGCACATATTTTTCTTGTGTCTGTTTCACTTTCTGTATAATGAGTACTTAATTAGAATTCAATGAAATAGGATATGTAAAGGATTAAGAGCAATATCTGAAAAATTGCAACTGCAATTTGTCACTTAATATCATTATCACCTTCTGTTAATATAAGGCACTACAGACTTATAATGATCTACACGAGAAAATGTTGACATGCTATATCATTATAATAAAGTCATTTTCAAATAGGTGTGCCTTTTTAACATACAGACTTCTATTTTCTCTATCTAGCAATGCAACACTTACATTTTTTTTAAATTTCTATTTTATATTGTAGTATAGCTGAGTCCCCTGGAGAAGGAAATGGTAACCCACTCCAGTATTCTTGCCTGGAAAATCCTATGGATGGAGAAGCCTGGTAGGGTACAGTCCATGGGGTCGCAAAGAGTCGGACATGACTGAGCGACTTCACTTTACTCACTATAGCTGAGTAACAATGTTGTGTTTGTTTCAGGTGTAGAGTGATGTGATTCAGTGATACAAATACATGTAGCCTTTTTCAAATTCTTTTCCCATTTGGTTATTGCAAAATACTGACTGGCTCTAGGAAGTCAAGCATTATACAGGTCCTCTTTGTTCATTTTCCCAGGCAATCCACAGAGAATGTCAACTCATTGTGAAGATCCTATCTCTTTGCCACTTGCTACCTAGCCAGCTGTTTTGCTTTCAAACACAGCTTTATTCTTAGGCAAATCAACCATATCCATCTTGATATGACCCTTCAGGTTGTAGTAGTTTCCTCTAATTTGCCAATATATTTAATTCTATTCAAGGAATTTTATAGGCCTCTGACATAGTATTTTGGAAAGTGGTTTACATGTTAGAAACAGATAAATTAGGTAGTGATTTGATTAGATTACTATTTAAGTTTTATTTTATTTCTTGAGCACCTCCTAGTATATGGGATTTTGCCATCTCTTATTAATAATTCTGAGATAAATAAATGTAGTTTCTTTTCAGAAGATCTTACAGTTCCTTCAAAATCACATAAGAGTTCAAGCAAGGTACTAATTCCTGAGTAGTCTGAATCTTTTTGAAACAATGTATTCCTTCTATATATTCCTCTATCTTAAAAAAAAAAAAAAACTTCTGATGTATTAAAATTGCATACAGATGAACAGAGAAATACATTTTCCAATTTATTAACTTGTTCAGAATTATGTTATAGTGGACTAAATATTATTTTTCCAGTGTTCTTAATTTCATTCAAACAAATAACTAGAAGATTAAGAGGAGGTGAGGCACTGACCCTCCATGGATCATAAAATATGGTTAAGTGAAAGTGTTAAGTGTTCCAAGCAAGACATATGGCAACAGTGAATGATGGGACTTGTGACAAACTGATGTCCACATTTGAATAAAAAGAGACTAAATAAATCACCTATAGAGACAGCTCTATAGGACAAATTTAGCCTTTCATTAAGCTGGATGGTGAACATGTTGCAGATCTCCTTAATGCTGAAATGCATCTTCTTAATCTCTGCATACAGGTCTTTGAAATCAGTTCATTCTTCAACCTGTACCTTTAGTACACGATCTTGAAGAATTTCAAAATCTTCACCAGTTACACATTCTCTAGGTTTTCTTAGAATGGGCTTCTTAGAATGCTTAAAGTTGTCTAAGCTTTAAGCATGGTGCCTTCCTGGTAGTTCAGAATGTGAAGAATCTGCCTGAAGTGCAGGAAAGCTGGGTTTGATCCAGGGATCTGGAAGAGGACTGGAAGATCCCCTGGAGAAGGGAATGGTTACCCACTCCAGTACACTTGCCTGGAGAGTCCATGGACAGAGGAGCCCGTTGGCCTACAGTCCATGGGGTCACAAAGAGTTGGACATGACTAAGTAACAAACACTTTCACTTTTCAAAGCAATCTGTATTTCCTTGATTCCTGCATGCTTCACTCACAAATGCTGATTTTAATTCCATATCCTGAGAGTTCCTTCTTGTAAGCACTATATTAGGATTGTAGTAAAATATTTTAAAAGGTCAGTTATGTAGCCAGTTTTTCACCTTACCTGATTACATGACAAGCAAAGGGCTTCCTGCATTTTGCAGCACTTCCTTAAACACAATGCTATGTTTCATGCATCAAAGTCAAGAAATCAGAAGACTTAGGAATGTATAGAATATATTCTAGGGTAGTCTATTTTTAACAGAAAAAAAAAATGGAACCCAGGATAACTATATCATTTCCCAAGGTTACTTTAAATATAAGAATAAATTAGTAAGTGAATAAATCTCACATCATTACCTCCTATACTAAACAAGAGGGACATATCACTGTGTCATTTTATCACACTAAATTATTTTTTCTTCTAGTAGAGAATGTTAATGTAAGGCCTTCTAAAACTAAATAAATTTTAATAAAAGTTATCTTGTGAAGAAAATATTTGATTATGATTCTTTTATGTAAATACTAACTTGGATGATAGAACATGATACTTTCCAGTTTTGTTTTGTTTTTTCTTTTTATTTACCAGTGTCAGTGTTAATAAAATGTAGTCCAGCCCAACCAATCTTCTTTCTGGAGGACTGGAGCCATGAAGTACCATGTTATTAACTAGGTAAATAAAGTCTGTCTCTTTAGATGGTAAATTTCAGAATTCTCTGGTGATTTGTAGGTTTTAATGCCACTGCCAGTAAGTCTCTTAGCTTAAAAGAAAAGAAAATTGATTTTCCAATATATGTCAAGTATGCTGTTCAGAGTTGAAAAACAAGTTAAAAAAAAAAAAAAGTACCTGTGAAAAGCTAAACAGAATGTGGAGGGAAGAGCAATTCACTTCAATTTTTTTTTTTTTCCCAGCAGCAGCAGAAGAGAAAAATTTCTTATAAGACTTTCATTTAACAATTAACTTCTTCATATAATTAATCCAACTCTACAGTTTTACTGTATAAACTGATCTCATTATTGCCTAGGCAGTGAAGTGATTATGAGAACTGGCTTTAGGGCCAAGTAAGGACCTAGTTTGATCTTTGTTTTGTTATTTCTAGATATGACAAGTAACTTACTTAACCTCTTTTTGCCTCATTAATATAGTCATAATTATAGTTCCCATCTCAAACAGCTGTTCTAAGGATAAAAAGAAATATTAATGCAAAGCACAACAAAATGCCTGGCAAATGGTAAGCATTCAATATTTGACAGCAAGGAAAAATATGATGATAACTATGATTTACATAATGTATACATGTACATTTATCATAATAATCACATAACATTAAAGTGTAAATATGTGTCTGTATGTATATTCACTTCAGTTCAGTTCAGTTCAGTCCCTCAGTCATGCCCAACTCTTTGCAATCCCACGGACTACAGCACGACAGGCTTCCCTGTCCAAAACCAACTTCCAGAGTATATTCAAACTCATGTCCATTGAGTCAGTGATGACATCCAATCATCTCATCTTTTGTTGTCCCCTTCTCCTCCCATCTTCAATCTTTCCCAGCATCAGGGTCTTTTCCAATGAGTCAACTCTTCGCATCAGGTGGCCAAAATATTGGAGCTTCGGTTTCAACATCAGTCCTTCCAATGTATATTCAGGACTGATCTCCTTTAGGATTGACTGGTTTTATCTCTTCTGTCCAAGGGACTCTCAAGAGTCTTCTCCAACACCACAGTTCAAAAGCATCGATTAATGGGCACTCAACTTTCTTTATAGTCAAACTCTCATATCCATACATTACTACTGGAGAAACCATTGCTTTGACTAGAGACCTTTGTTGGCAAAGTAATGTCCCTGCTTTTTAATAAGCTGTCTAGGTTGCTCATAACTTTTCTTCCGAGGAGTGTCTTTTAATTTCATGATAGCAGTCAACATCTGCAGTAATATTGGAGATCAAAAAAATAAAGTCTGTCACTGTTTCTAGTGTTTTGCCATTTATTTGCCATGGAGTGATGAGACCAGAGGCCATGATCTTAGTTTTCTGAATGTTGAATTTTAAGCCAACGTTTTCACTCTCTTCTTTCACTTTCATCAAGAGGCTCTTTAGTTCTTCTTTGCTTTCTGCCATAAAGTTGGTGTCATCTGCATATCTGAGGTTACTGATATTTCTCCCAGCAATCTTGATTCCAGCTTGTGCTTCATCCAGCCCAGCATGTCTCATGATGTACTCTATGTATAACTTAAACAAGTAGGGTGACAATATACAGCCTTCACATACTCTTTTCCTGATTTTTCCTGATTTGGAACCAATCTGTTGTTCCATCTTCAGCTCTAACTGTTGCTTCTTGACCTGCATACAGATTTCTCATGAGGCAGGTCAGGTGGTCTGGTATTCCCATATGATCCACACAGTCAAATGCTTTGGCATAGTCAATAAAGCAGAAGTAGATATTTTTCTGGACCTCTCTTGCTTTTTTGATGATCCAACAGATATTGGCGATTTGATCTTTGGTTCCTCTATCTTTTCTAAATCCAGCTTGAACATCTGGAAGTTCACAATTCACGTACGGTTGGAAGTCTGGCTTAGAGAATTTTGAGTATTACTTTGCTAGTGTGTGAGATGAGCACAATTGTGCTATAGTTTGAGCATTCTTTGGCATTGCCTTTCTTTGTGGTTGGATGAAAACTGACCTTTTCCAGTCTTGTGGCCACTGCTGAGCTTTCCAAATTTGCTGTCATACTGAATGCAACACTTTCACAGCATCATCTTTCAGGATTTGAAATAGCTCAACTGGAATTCCATCACCTCCACTAGCTTGTACATAGTGATGCTTTCTAAAGCCCACTTGACTTTGCATTCTAGGATATCTGGCTCTAGTTGAGTGATTATACCATCGTGATTATCTAGGCCACAAAGACCATTTTTGTATAGTCTTTCTGTATATTCTTGCCACCTCTTAATATCTTCTGCTTCTGTTAGGTCCATACTATTTCTGTCTTTTATTGTGCCCCTGTTTGCATGAAATGCTCCCNTACTGTGGGCAGGAATCCCTCAGAAGAAATGGAGTAGCCATCATGGTCAACAGAAGAGTCTGAGATGCAGTACTTGGATGCAATCTCAAAAGAGACAGAATGATCTCTGTTTGTTTCCAAGGCAAGCCATTCATTATCACGGTAATCCAAGTCTATGCCCCGAGCAGTAATGCTGAAGAAGCTGAAGTTGAATGGTTCTGTGAAGACTTACAAGACCTTTTAGAACTAACACTTAAAAAAGATGTCCTTTTCATTACAGGGGACTGGAATGCAAAAGTAGGAAGTCAAGAAACACATGAACAGGCAAAATTGGCCTTGGAGTACAGAATGAAGTGGGGCAAAGGCTAATAGAGTTTTCCCAAGAGAACGCACTGGTCATAGCAAACACCCTCTTCCAACAACACAAGAGAAGACTCTACACATGGACATCACCAGATGGTCAACACCGAAATCAGATTGATTATATTCTTTGCAGCCGAAGATGAAGAAGCTCTATACAGTCAGCAAAAACAAGACTGGGAGCTGACCGTGGCTCAGATCATGAACTCCTTATTGCCAAAGTCAGACTTAAATAGAAGAAAATAGGGAAAAACACTAGACCATTCAGGTATGATCTAAATCAAATCCCTTAGAATTATATATTGGAAGTGAGAAATAGATTTAAGGGACTAGATCTGATAGACAGAGTGCCTGATGAACTATGGATGGAGGTTCGTGACACTGTACAGGAGACAGGGATCAAGACCATCCCCAAGAAAAAGAAATGCAAAAAAGCAAAATGGCTGTCTGGGGAGGCCTTACAAATAGCTGTGAAAAGAAGAGAAGTGAAAAGCAAAGGAGAAAAGGAAGGATATACCCATTTGAATGCAGAGTTCCAAAGAATAGCAAGGAGAGATAAGAAAGCCTTCCTCAGTGATCAGTGCAAAGAAACAGAGGAAAACAACAGAATGGGGAAGACTAGAGATCTCTTCAAGAAAATTAAAGATACCAAGGGAATATTTCNATATACCCATTTGAATGCAGAGTTCCAAAGAATAGCAAGGAGAGATAAGAAAGACTTCCTCAGAGATCAATGCAAAGAAATAGAGAAAAACAACAGAATGGGAAAGACTAGAGATCTCTTAAAAAAATTTAGAGATATCAAGGGAACATTTCATGCAAAGATAGGCTCAATAAAGAACAGAAATGATATGGACCTAACAGAAGCATAAGATATTAAGAAGAAGTAGCAAGAATACACAGAAGAATTATACAGAAAAGATTTTCATGACCCAGATAATCATGATGGTGTGATCACTCACCTAAAGCCAAACATACTGGAATGTGAAGTCCAGTGGGCCTTAGAAAGAACACTACAAACAAAGCTAGTGGATGGGGATGGAATTCCAGCTGAGCTATTTCAAATCCTGAAAGGTGATGCTGTGAAAGTGCTGCACCAAATATGCCTGCAAATTTGGAAAACTCAGCAGTGGCCACAGGACTGGAAAAGGTCAGTTTTCACTCCAATCCCAAAGAAANAACAAAGCTAGTGGAGGTGATGGAATTCCAGTTGAGCTATTTCAAATCCTAAAAGATGATGCTGTGAAAGAGCTGCACTCAATATGCCAGCAAATTTGGAAAACTCAGCAGTGGCCACAGGACTGGAAAAGGTCAGTTTTCACTCCAATCCCAAAGAAAGGCAATGCCAAAGAATGCTCAAACTACTGCACAATTGCACTCATCTCACACGCTAGTAAAGTAATGCTCAAAATTCTCCAAGCCAGGCTTCCGCAATATGTGAACTGTGAACTTCCAGATGTTCAACCTGGATTTAGAAAAGGAAGAGGAATGAGAGTTCAAATTGCCAACATCTACTGAATCACCGAAAAAGAAAAAATATCTACTTCCTTATGATCATGTCAAAGCCTTTGACTCTGTGGATCACAACTGGAAAATTCTTAAAAAGATGGGACTACCAGACCACCTGACCTGCCTTTTGAGAAACTTGTATGCAGGTCAGGAAGCAACAAGTAGAACACAGATTGGTTCCAAATAGGAAAAGGAGTACGTCAAGGCTGTATATTGTCACCCTGCTTATATTTAAATTATATGCAGAGTATAACATGAGAAACACTGGGCTGGAGGAAGCACAAGCTGGAATCAAGATTGCCAGTAGAAATATCAATAACCTCAGATATGCAGATGATACCACCCTTATGGCAGAACGTGAAGTACTAAAGAGCCTCTTGATGAAAGTGAAAGAAGAGAGTGAAAAAGTTGGCTTAAAGCTCAACTTTCAGAAAACATAAGATCATGGCATCTGGTCTCATCAGTTTATGGGAAATAGATGTGGAGACAGTGGAAACAGTGTTATGCTTTATTGTTCTGGGCTTCAAAGTCACTGCAGATGGTGAATGCAGACATGAAATTAAAAGACGCTTACTCCTTAGAAGGAAAGTTATGACCAACCTAGACAGCATATTAAAAAGCAGAGACATTACTTTCCAACAAAGGTCCATCTATTCAAAGCTATGGTTTTTCCAGTGGTCATGTATGGATGTGAGAGTTGGACTATAAAGAAAGCTGAGCACAGGAGAATTGATGCTTTTTACTGTGATGTTGGAGAAGACTCTTGAGAGTCCTTTGAACTGCAAGGAGACCCAACCAATCCATCCTAAAGGAGATCAGTCCTGAGTGTTCATTGGAAGGACTGATGTTAAAGCTGAAACTCCAAGACTTTGGCCATCTGATGTGAAGAACTGACACATTTGAAAAGACCCTGATGCTGGGAATGATTGAGGGCATGAGCAAAAGGGAATGACAGAGGGTAAGATGGTTGGATGGCATCACCGACTCAATGGACATGGGTTTGGGTGGACTCTGGGAATTGGTGATGAACAAGGAAGCCTGGCGTTCTGCAGTTCATGGGATTGCAAAGAGTCGGACATGACTGAGCGACTGAACTTAACTGTGTTTATCTAAAGAAATATTAATTTCAGACTTTCATTTACATTCCAAACTTTTAAATGATTATTTTACTTATTTAAAATATCTGGTGATGTGGTCCATATTCTCATCTATTTTGTTAACTTTATCCTCCATTTTCTATAATATAATAATAATAATAAATAATTTAAATGCCTTGTTAATTACCTTTATTATCTGGATTACAATGTATTTTTGTTTATGATCTATGTTTCTTTTTTCTCTATATTATTGACATGTTGTTTTGCCTTCCTGCATGTCTATTAAAGAATTGAGTCTCCAGATAATGCTTTCTTCCTTCAAGAAATGTAGGGGGATTTACTCTTCCATTTACCAGAACAGGAGAGAAAAATTACATGTGGGAAGGAATAAAGAATACCAAAAAAGTAAATATAATGAACACTGGATAAACATTAACTGTATAAAACAATAATAAGTAATTGCAGGGTTTAAAATATAACTAAATTCATGAAAACAATACTGTAAAAATGAGAGGTGGATAAATGGAGTTAAAGTATTATTAAGTTTCTATTGTTATTAGGGAAGCAATAAGAGTAATATTTTGTGGTGGACTACAATAAGGTAAGGTTACATGCTATAATGGGCCTCCCTGTTGGCTCAGTGGTAAAGAACCCACCTGCCAATGCAGGAGATGCAGGTTTGACTACTGGGTTAGGAAGATACTCTGGAGATGGAAATGGCAACTCACTACAGTATTCTTGCCTTGAAAATCCCATGGACAGAGGAGCCTGGCAGGCTCAAGTCCATGGAGTTGCAAAAGAGTCAGATACAACTTAGTGACTAAACAACATATTGTGATTACTACCCACCAGATGAACAGAGAGACTTTTTAATTAACAAATTTATGGAAGATAAACGGACTCACAAAACAATATTGACAAAATATTTACAAGAACAATATAAAAGTGACCCAGAAAACAAATGTAGCTCAAGCCAAGAAATTAGGCATATTTAATGCCCCTGTATTTCATACCTCCATGTTTAATTCATTAATATGTTATGCCATCTCTACCTCTAAGATAGTAGATGCAAAGTCAGTCAACTATTTCAATAATTCCACTAAGTATAAGTAAACTAAATATTCCAAATGAAATACCAAACTTTTCAGAGTTGGTAAAAGGTAACAAATGGAAATATGTGGGCCTCGTTACACTCAAAATTGATAGATTTCCATTTTCTTTAATTATTTATATGCAAAAAGTTGGACAGGACTAAAGTGACTTAGAACACATGCATGCACATGTGAACTTAAGTTAAACCTTTATCATTCAGAGAAAATTCATGAAATATACACATACATATACCTACATTTCAATTGTGTACTTTTTTTTTTTTGAGGATGAAACAATTTAAATTTTATTTTTATATTTATTTTACTTTATTTTACTTTACAATACTCTATTGGCTTTGCCATACATCGACATGATGACTTATAATTTTATTATTTTATAATGTTCTCATACTGTTACATTTTATAAATAGCTAGGTTTGTAATAAACAAAACAGACATGTTTGACCAACAAAAGCAGACACACTTTATAAGGTAATTTATGCTTATAGATTAGAGAAATTATAGATTTCTTAGATAATAGTTCTCTGCCACAACTTGGCAATTTTACTTAACTTCAATTTACCATCCATTTACTGACTCTCAACATCACTATTTAACTGAAAATAATGAAAATTTTCTATACTGTTCTGTCAAAGATACAATAGCCACTAGCCAGGCATGACCATTGAGCACTTCAAACTAGCTTGTGTAACTAAGGAACTTAATTTTAATTAATTGAAATTTAAATTGAATCATCTACATGAGGTTAGTAGCTACTATATTATATAGTATAGCTATAGTATTTGTCATGAAATCTTGAAAAGATAGGAAAACAATTTTTTTAAAATCTGCCCTTCCCTCAAGATGATTTCATCCTCGTAAGAAAAATACAGTCATTTAAAAATATATAAAATGGTGAAATAAATGAATTTATAGGTGGATAAGACATATAAGTTAGGTTTGAGAGGTAGTGTGGTTAGATAATCAGTAATTTAAACAAGGGGGTACTGTACTGTTTGATGAGTAACTGAGAGTTTAGCAGAAGTATAATTAGGAAGCATCACATAAAAAGACGTCTTAATAAATGGATGGCACTGTCATCCATAGAGTAGCTCAAGCCATGAAATTAGGCATATTTAATGCCCCTGTATTTCATACCTCCATGTTTAATTCATTAATATGTTGTGCCATCTCTACCTCTAAAAATAAAGCTGGAAAATTTATACTTGTCATCTCTACCTTTTCTACTCTAGGCCACAGAGTTAATATATAGTGTTTAGCATACTGCCAAAGCCTTCTGCTAAGTTTCTATACTTCCTTTCTGTCTACCTTGAAACAATCTTTCCAAGCAGTGGTTAGATAACACATTTTAAACATATAAAGCAGTCATGGTCCCACCCTGCTTAAAATTACTCAGTTTATTCCAAATTACACTTATAATTACTAAAAATAAATGATTAACAAAAATGTCGTATTCCCTTATCTTACAAAATGTGTGATATGCACTGCTAACTTATCACATAACTTTCTCTTACTCTTTCCGTTTCTAGACACTTGCCCATAGATTCCTCTCCCTTGATAAGACTTCTCCAAAATTTACAGTAGTCATTATTACAGCCTACAATACTCTACCACCTGGTATTGGCTGGTCTCATTATTTGGAATCAAAAAATAAATGCTACTTTTTTAAAGCAGTCTCTTTCCAGCAACTACCCTAACAATCTATTCAATAACTGCAGTATGGCCATAGATAGCTTCCTGCATAGCCATTATCTGTTTTTCTCCCATCACCAGAATGTAAACTTTTTCTCATCATCAAAAGAAGGTAAAGTTACAAAAAGACTGTAAGTCTAGTTAAACTATGTCCCAAATATCTAGAGCAGTAACTGGATTGTAGAAATAAATATTCAGTAAATATTTATTAAATGAATAATTGAATGGTAAGGTACAGAATATGTTTTAAATATTTTCTGTAAACTATTTTTAAAATATTTTAAAATACAAATTTTATCATAGGAGAGCAGTAGAAAATAAATCTGAACAGGTCAGGCAGTGGTAGATTATGAAGGATCTGTACATAAGACTTCCTCCTGGAAACTAAGGCTCTCCAAATCAACAGGATGAAGTAAATAAAAATTAGAAGAGACACATCAATTACAGGTACTCTGACCCTTACGAAAGTTTTTATTTTACTTCCATCACTTGAAAAAAATGTTGCAGTATACCTTGCGTGTGCTTAGTTGCTCAGCTGTGTCCAACTCTAGCGACCCCATAGACTGCAGCTTGCCAGGCTCCTATGTACATGGGATTCTCCAGACAAGAATACTGGAGTGGATTGCCATTTTCTTCTCCAGGGTATCTTCCCAACCAAGGACTCAAACCTGGGTCTCTTGCATTGCAGGTAGACTTTTTATCGACTGAGCTACAACGGAGGCTAATCTTAAGAAAATAATGTGCTTAATTATTAAAGATGAAACACTGAACCATAATTCAGCTCTATCTATCTATACCTATCTAAATAACTATCTTTTCAAGCAACCTAGAAGCCCTCTTTCAAATCCTTCTAGTCAATTTTCCCCTTCAGACTTCATATTTATTTTTACCACTGTCACCATGGATTAGTCTGTGCATGGAATCCTTGCTTTTGTGATCTTAAGATTTGTGAAGTGTACTGGTTAGATATTTTGGTGAAGTCCCTTAGTGTGTATTGCTTTGATGTTTTCTCATGATTTCTCTGAGAGGATACAATACTGGGAATAATACCACAATGTAATTTGCCCTTCTCTGTGCATTATATCAAAGGGACATGATATCAGTATGTTTTATTATTGGTGATGTGAAACTTTCTAAACATTATACATATACTATCTTCGACTTATAATCAATAAATATTTGTTTTGGAGAAGATACTTTGAATATATACAAAGATTCTATTTCTCCTTAAATATGTACCGAATGATTTCATCAACCACCAAGGGATCTTGCTAGCAGTGATTATTATTACTTTATAATGTCCTGACAGCTATTTAACTCATTTCTTTTCCAATGTTAATTAGAATTATTCTTCAATGAGAGTGCTGTCCTTTCTTCCTAATCAGAATATATCAGGAAGGATTTAAAGATGTTTAAACTATAATCAAATCAAATGATTACTTATCTCCCTGAAGAAAATGTTTTAACTTTGACCACTCCCCTGGAGAAAGGATGCTTCTCTGGTTGCTCAGATGATAAAGAACCTGCTTGCAATGTGGGAGACTTGGGTTTGACCCCTGGGTTGGGAAGATCCCCTGGAAGAGAGCATGACAACTCACTCCAGTATTCTTGCCTGGAGAACCCCCATGGACATAGGAGCTTGGAGAGCTACAGTCCATGGGGTCACAAAGAGTCAGAAACCACTGAGCAACTAAGCACTTGTGATATTCAGATAGGCTCCTGTGCTCTTTTGACATTCCCTCATCCCTTTTTTCCTTTCTTCATTTTTGAATATGTCCATGTTTTCTGGCAATACAAAATAATTCAGGATCATCTTGTATTATCTCTATGCCATCCTTAGAATCAATCACTTTCTCAGCAAGCCCCAAAATGTCTTTTTTATTTTATTTTATTTTTCTGTTTTTGTTTGTTTGTTTTACTTTACAATATTGTATTGGTTTGCCATACATCAATATGAATCTGCCATGGGTGTACACGTGTTCCCAATCCTGAACCCCACTCCCACCTCCTTCCCCATACCATCCCTCTGGGTCATCCCAGTGCACCAGCCCCAAAATACTCAGAAACCAAGACTAGGCATATAAATTGCTACTATGGAGTCACATATTCTAGGCCTTCTCAACAGACAGGGCTAACTGAGTTTATATTGTTGATAATATAAAATCACAAACATGTTTATGTGTTAGTTGCTCAGTTGTGTCTGACCCTTGTGACCCCATGGTTTGTAGCCAACCAGGCTCCTTTGTCCACTGGACTTTTCAAGCAAGAATACTGGAGTGGGTTGGCGTTTCCTTCTCCAGGGGATCTTCCCAATCCAGGCATCAAACATGGGTCTCCCGCATTGCAGGCTGATTCTTTACCGTCTGAACCACGAGGGAAGTCCCTCATACAAACATGAGTTTACGTTAATAAAACTTGAGTTTATAATACTACTTCCAATAACAGTCTTAGACCAGCGAAATAGAGTCATTCAATTGCTAAGTTGTGTTCAAATCTTTGTGACACCATGGACTGCAGCACATCAGGCTCCCCTGTCCTTCACTATCTTGTGGAGTTTGCCCAAACTCATCTCCATTGAGTCAATGACGCTATGCAGCCTCCTTATCCTTTTTCATTCTCTTCTCCTCTTGCCCTCAATCTCTCACAGCATCAGCTTTTGTTTTTGTTTTTTTTCCACAGTGAGTTGGCTCTTCACATTAGGTGGCTAAAGTACTGGAACTTCAGTTTCAGCATCAGAATTTCCNCAGCCTCCTTATCCTTTTTCATTCTCTTCTCCTCTTGCCCTCAATCTCTCACAGAATCAGCTTTTGTTTTTGTTTTTTTCCCACAGTGAGTTGGCTCTTCACATTAGGTGGCTAAAGTACTGGAACTTCAGTTTCAGCATCAGAATTTCCAATGAATATTCAGGGTTGATTTCATTTAGGAATGACTAGGTTGATCTCCTTGCTGTACAAGGGACTGCCAAGAATCTTCTCCAACACCACACTTCAAAAGCATCAATTCTTTATTACTCAGCCTTCTGCTGCCGAGTCAGGGGCACTGAGTTGGTTCAGTGCATGCATGGGACCTTTTAAAGGAGGTTGCCATTATCTTTCTTACCTCCACTATAGTTTTCTCTCAGGTCAAACAACAGGAAGGAACACAGCCCTGCCCATCAACGGAAAATTGGGCTGAAGATTTACTGAGCATGGACCCACCAATCAGAACAAGACCCAGTTTCCCTCGTAATCAGTCTCTCTCTCAGGAAGCTTCCAAAAGCCTCTTATCCACCAGAGGGCAGACAGAAGGAAAACCACAATCACAGATAACTAATTAACTGATCATATGGACCACAGCCTTGTCTAACTCAATGAAACTATGAGTCATACCATGTAGGGCCACCAAAGACAGATGGGTCACAGGGGAGAGTTTGACAAAATGTGGTGCACTGGAAAAGGGAATGGCAAACCACTTCAGTATTCTTGCCTGGAAACCTCATGAACAGTATGAAAAGGCAAAAAAAAGATATGACACTGAAAGATGCATTCCTCAGGTCCATAGGTGCCCAACATACTACTGAACAAGAGTGGAGAGAAAATTCCAGAAAGAATGAAGAGATGGTGCCAAAGCAAAATCAACACTCAGTTGTGGATATGACTGGTGATGGAAGCAAGTCTGATGCTGTAGAGAAAAATATTGCATAGGAACCTGGAATGTTAGGTCCACGAATCAAGGTAAATTGGAAGTGGTCAAACAGGAGATNCCAATACTTTGGCCACCTGATGCGAAGAGTTGACTCATTGAAAAAGACCTTGATGCTGGGAAAGATTGGCGGCAGGAGGAGAAGGGGACGACAGAGGATGAGATGGTTGGATAGCACCACTGACTCAATGGACATGAATTTGGGTAAACTCTGGACTTTGGTGATGGACAGGGAGGCCCTGGCATGCTGCAGTTCATGGGGTTGCAAAAAGTTGGACATGACGGAGCGACTGAATTGAACTGAACTGAACTGATGACATTCAAATGCCAACATTTGAAAATTGCTTGTAATGCAAATCCAGATTTCTAGCTTCTGTTACAAAATTAGGCACTGAGAATAACAGGACTAACCTGCAGAACAGTAATTGGCTGTATAACATTTCTAGGGTTATCTATAACAATATGAGAAACATTTGAAGTGCACTTTGTACTTTACACAGTATGTCTCATTGGATCATATCAATAGCCTCTGAAATGGATGTTATTAACATTCCTACTTTATGGGAGAATGAAGCAGTCTATAAGAGGTATGAAAATTTCCATAACATCTTGCCACATTGTTTTAATTTTAAAAATGTATTTATTTATTGGCTGTACCAGGTCTTAATTGTGGCATGTGGTATCTAGTTCCCCGAGCAGGGCTCAAACCTGGGCCCCTTGCATTGGGAGCTCGGAGCCTTAGCCTCTGGACCACCAGGGAAGTCTCTGTTTTAATTTTTGAAATAAAATTGAATCTGTTTCAGAATTCTTGTTTGCCAAGGTCAGTAAACAACTGAAAATAAATCACTCACCTTGGCTTGCAAGTACTCTGGTCTTGTGGACAGGATGGGAGGGCTGGGTCTTTCAACTATGGTGGTCATTATTATCAGTCTACTCCCCCTGCTACATGATGCCGTGTAACACCCAGCCCATTCACTGTTCCTCTCCAGGTAGACGACATCCTTTCCCAGGGTCCTCTCTAACTTTTGCAGGCTTGGCTGTGGACAGCCCCATTCCTATTCCCAAGGCTGTGGCCTTCCACAGGCATCCCCGTGCCATTCGATATTCAGGTTCCCTGTGGAGAAGCTAGTGGAGGCTTCCCTTCCTTAGAGCTCCACCCCTATCCTCTCCCAGTCTTTCAGGGATCCAGCAATGCTTGGGGGTCCAGGCAAGCCTTCTCCTTTCCTTGCATGGGCTGAGCCTTCCTGAAAGGAAGCTTAGAAAACACATAAAACATTGCTATCTTTCCTGAGGCAAATGAACCCCAAACTTAGACCATAGGGGCCTGGCTGTATTTTTTGAATGGGAAATAGGAAAGGAACATTTGTTTTATTTTTTGTTGGTGAATTCACAGCAGCCCCCCAAACACTAATTATTTATAGTCCATGCTGGAGCAGCACTAGAAAGCTTTCAAAGCAAGTGAGACCTGCTTTCTGGGAGCTTCTCTTTTCATCAGAATTAATCCATTGACATTTCATAGGTCCAAAAAAATAAACAATGATAACTTCACTGAACATATCTGAAATTGGACACTCTAGTAGGTCTTTGATAATAATAGCAGTAGTGTTAGATGCTCAGTTGTGTCCGACTCTTAAGACTCCACAGACTGTAGCCCACCAGGCTCCTCTGTCCATGGGATTCTCCTGGCAAAAATACTGGAGTAGATTGCCATTCCCTTCTCCAGGAGACCTTCCCAACCCAGGGATCAAACCCAGGTCTCCTGTATTACAAGCAGATTCTTTACCATCTGAGCTACAGGAAAGATCAGGTCTTTTTGATAAGTGAAGACAAAACTTCAGTCTTTAATGAAGGTCCTTTGAAACAGCTGATTTCTCATGGACAATTCTTCAACAGTACCCCATTCCCCACCTTTTTGGCTTTGTTTTTATGAGACATTTTGAGTACTAAGAGTTAGTGCTTTTTCCACTGATTCTTGTTCTGATAGTCACATACTTAGTTCTTGAGCCAAAAGAGTATCTTTAGTCAAAAAGTGCTTATAGATCTGAAGAGAACCCTGGGCAATCTAAGGGCTTCTTATGGCCTTGCTCTCAGCTGTGGAGACCTTAGCTGTAAATATAATACAGTTCAGATGGTCTCTAGTTCTACCCTCCAGTAACAGATACTTCTAACAATAGAGTTCTACCTGTTTCTTTCTTGCAAGTTAAAAAGATAGGCCTTTCTGAGGCTGAAGTTATTATATCTCATAAAGAACCACAATGGACTCTGATGAATGATGGTAAGAAATGAATGTACATTCAAGTTTATACTACACGGTGAAAAATGTGGGGTCATTAATTGAATGGACTCTGAGAAAGACTGAAGAAAAGAGTGTTATCTTGATTTTCTAGAGGAACTTCTACCTTGTAGTTGTCCATAAAAATAACTGATACTGAACATTAATTCTCACAAAAACTGTAAGCGGTAAGCACCATTATTAGTCCCACTTTGCAGAGGAAGAGATTGAGTCCCAGGGACATTGCAAGATGAGGTTGTGTTGCCAAGGTTACACAGCGATGAGTAGAGTTGGAGTATGAACTCAGGTAATGTAGCTGTCAGTTATGACGGTTGCCCGTGTTAGGCTCATTGGCTTAATTATTGGAAGNGAGATTGAGTCCCAGGGACATTGCAAGATGAGGTTGTGTTGCCAAGGTTACACAGCGATGAGTAGAGTTGGAGTATGAACTCAGGTAATGTAGCTGTCAGTTATGACGGTTGCCCGTGTTAGGCTCATTGGCTTAATTATTGGAAGAATCTGAGGGCAACTTGCTAAAAATGCCATATTTTTGTAGTACCAGCAATGCTCCCCTGGTAAGTGCTGCCAGCCTAAAGTTGGTTGGCAGTGTTGCCCAGCCAAGATTGCCTGTGAAACCTCTTATGCATTGAATGTGTACAAACAGAGCAGTAAGAGCTAAACATTTCCTTTTCTAACCTCCCCCAGGGTTTATCAGGTAAAACAGTTACCTTAATCATCTCAAGGTTCAAGGGTTGGAACTTTGCTTTATCCTAAAAGATGATTTGTGGGAAGTTTCCTAACTAAGAAAACACCTTGGCAAAAGGGTAAAAAATTGACTATTTAGTGACTCTCAATCCAGGAGATTCAGGACTTTTGGATTACTGACGAAGTTCATCTACTTTGACAGTCATATAGGACTTTGAGGGACTGGCACATTTTTATTAACTGTCTGTTAAGCCAGCCACCAGACATGCGAATGTAGACTTGACATACTGAAAGACAGTCTAAAATGCTGGGGTGTTTTGGGTGTAGAGGGGCACATCTGAAGAATAAAATCATACAAGTTTATGTCTGTTTTATTCAAAACACCAATAGTATGACTATGACCAATCCAATCCAAGTATCTTCTACTTTTCAGGCTATATAATTTTTTAAACACACAGTAGTTTGTGCAGTGTACTGGATTCCAGATGAGAGTGTGGNCTGACTGGTGTGAAATGGTACCTCATTGTGGTCTTGATTTGCATTTCTCTGATGATGAGTGATGTTGAGCATCTTTTCATGTGTTTGTTAGCCATCTGTATGTCTTCTTTGGAGAACCAAATCGTTTGTTAAATGATATAGATTGTGAAAATGGCCACAATCCTGCACTGTTCTCTGGTCCATAATTTATCTTTGTATTGTGACTTTGTGGCCTCTACCATCACAGGATGGTTTTATTATTATTACCATCTCCTTGAATCTTCACTGGCTTTGTGACTTCCTCTGGCAAATAAATGTAGTGGAAATAACAGGTTTTCAGTTCCAACTTGAGTTCCCAACAGGCCTTTCATACGATTCCTTTGTTCTCTCTGGAGCCCCCACTTCTGTTTACAGTGCTAGCTGCCTGGAATGTGGCCAACTATATGCTTTAGAGATGTGTCAACTCTCTTGTCCTCTCTGATGTCCCATGTATGAGAAAGAGCCCAGACAACATCAGTGAAGCCCCTGAACCCGATTGTCCCCACTGCTGCTGATTAAAGATGCATGAAAGCTCAGCTGACACCTGAAGAACCATTCTGTTAATCCCAGACTAAGTTTCTTACCCTCAGAATCATGAGCTACATCAAAGGTTTTTGTTTAAGCTATTTCACCTGATGGAGGGGTACCTGTTATACAGTATTAGTTAAGTCAATTGCCAGGAATCACTTCTATTCAAAGTAGGAGCACATTCTTAGATTTGAAAGAGATTTCAGTGCCTACATACACTTGTATTTACTTCTTTACCGTGTAGTCAAGTGCTTGGATTGTTTTCAGAAAATGTTTGTTGTTGTCACCTTCTCGTCCCTTTGAATGGGGAGTTTCACTGTTAGTCACATACACTGACTTCTCTAATTTTGTTTTCTTCCAAGTGCACTAGGAATTTTCATCTACTATAAGATGAAAAAATAAATTGAGTAGGCAGGTATTCTTTCAAATACATTGCTCAAACCAAGAAACCAGCTTTGAAAAACTAAAACTAAAAAAAAAAAATTGATGTATATATGGACTTCCCTGGTGGCTCAGATGGTAAAGCGTCTGTCTACAATGTGAGAGACCTGGGTTCAATCCCTGGGTTGGGAAGANTAAAGTGGTACTAGAATAATATTGCTCCTAAGCTTGCAGTAGAAGCAAAAGAAAATAAACTTTGATACAATTCTTCTTCAGTAAGATTTCCATTTTAGTACAAAAAAAATTTCTAAGTAACACTTGTTCACAGGAAAAAAGACTAACAAATTTCATAAGCAATTAAGATACCATCAGTGACAAACAGTGGAAACTCCAGACAAGATTACTATTACAGGCAAGCAATGACTCACATATGAAAATTCAGTTCAGTTCAGTTCATTCTCTCAGTTGTGTCCGACTCTTAGCAACCCCACAAATTGCAGCACTCCAGGCCTCCCTGTCCATCACCAACTCCCGGAGTTCACTCAAACTCACATCCATATAGTCAGTGATGCCATCCAGCCATCTCATCCTCTGTCATCCCCTACTCCTCCTGCCCCCAATCCCTCCCAGCATCAGAGTCTTTTCCAATGAGTCAACTCTTCGCATGAGGTGGCCAAAGTACTGGGGTTTCAGCATTAGCATCATTCCTTCCAAAGAAATCCCAGGGTTGATCTCCTTTAGAATGGACTGGTTGGATCTCCTTGCAGTCCAAGGGACTCTCAAGAGTCTTCTCCAACACCACGTTCAAAAGCATCAATTCTTCAGCACTCAGCTTTCTTCACAGTCCAACTCTCACATCCATACGTGACCACTGGAAAAACTGTAGCCTTGACTAGACGGACTTTAGTTGGCAAAGTAATGTCTCTGCTTTTGGATACACTGTCTAGGTTGGTCATAACTTTCCTTCCAAGGAGTAAACATCTTNATAGAAATTAATTGCAACAGTTTTTCTATGTACACGTTACTAAAACTGAAGCAAAGCTAACATAACTAGACTTTCTATACAATTCCTTTACTGTATATTGCAATTATAAAACCATTTTATGAAATCTGTATGTTTCATAGTAGTAGTTTCATATCATTTGTAAAAGCAATGAAGTTGAACAGGCACCTCAGGGACTCAATTTCAAGTCTTTTTAAAACTCTATCAATATATATATTAATAAAAGTTCATTAAATGATAAAACAAAAGACTATCATATTTAATATACTAGACGGTCAAGAATCTGCGTGCAATGTAGAGACCTGGGTTCTATCCCTAGGTTTGAAAGATTCCCTAGAGAAGGAATGGCAACCCACTTTAGTATTGTTACCTGGAGAAGTCCATGGACAGAGGAGCCTGGCAGGCTATGTAGTCCATGGAGTCGGAAACAGTTGGAAATGACTGAGCAACTAAAAAAACTAAAACTTTCACTTTTCACTTAGAATGAGAAAAGGGTATCTCTATAATCATATTAATTTCATACATTTTTATATTTTGGGCCTACGTAATAAAGTATTAAACAATGACTTAAATGTTATTGCTTTATGTATACAAAAATAGCTGACAAAATATTCGTGTAAAAGTAGTAGAAGAAAGCAATTGCTTTACTTTGAGGATTGTGATGTCATTAAAAGCATATTGAAAAAATGTTTAAAAATGAAAAGCAAATTTAGTTTAAATAAATTTAAATTACTGAAGAATAGTGACAATGCTAATAAACAAAGAAACACTGGTTGCAGTGGTACTAGTTCCTTTAAATATATACACATATATATATGCACACACATATGTCTGTCTATTTCAGTATATACACACGCAGGGATAATGTATGACTGTATTAAATTATTAATGAGTATGAACGTCTATGTAAGCTGCTTTTACTCTATAAGCCAAAAGTAAAGATATCACATTTATAGGTATCATTATCACTGTGATAAATTAGAGCTGAGATTAAAATCAATTCACACTGCAAGTTCAATCACTGTCAAACTTTTAACAAGGCATTAACTTACCACTAGAATAGCAAAAATGCTAAATGTTTTAATGTGTCCTTTAGACTGTCTTATTATTGATACCATAAAGAAAAGTCATCCTTGTCTTAGTTTATTTAATATTCTAGAAGTACACTGTCACCTGGTTTTTCTTTTATTTTTTAATTGAAGGATAAGTGCTTTACAGAATTTTGTTGTTATCTGTCAAGCCTCAACATGAATCAGCCATAGGTTAAGGNAGTCATCCTTGTCTTAGTTTATTTAATATTCTAGAAGTACACTGTCACCTGGTTTTTCTTTTATTTTTTAATTGAAGGATAAGTGCTTTACAGAATTTTGTTGTTATCTGTCAAGCCTCAACATGAATCAGCCATAGGTTAAGGGTTTTCACCTGGTTTTGAGTGAGCAGCTTATCACTTATATAAAGGAAAGGTGAATACTGAGAGAAGGCAGGAGACACAGCCAACGAAGGGTACAGAATCAAGTCAGGAACCACACTGAGTGACTTGACTTAAAACTATAGGAGGAACTCCAGGAGTCACTATAACAGACCATTCACATTTATCAACACAAGGAACAAAGAAGGTGGTGTTTTGGGTCAGTCCTCGGCTGTTGACAGTCCTTAAAACAAGTTAAATCACTGGCACATACGATCTGAACGTCTCAGTAAAGAATGGGTGCTTAGCTGTCAGGTTGGTGGGAATAGAGGTGGGGCATTACCAATGTCTTTGACAATACTCTCATAGCAAACAGTATGACACACAGAAGCACAGTATTACACTCACATTTGGTCACAATGTCAGTACTGTTAATACAAATAATTCAAATATTTAATATTTATTCTACAAATACATAAAAGGTTTTCTTTTTGCCCTAACTGCTTTAAAGCTTTTACAATTTAAATTATAGCTGTTTTACTATTATGTGTCTACACATGGTATCTCTGTATATATTCAGCTTTGAGTCTGCAATATTTTTGAATATGTGGCTAAGGATCCTATTGTCCTAAAAACTTTCTCCAGCCATATTCACTTAAAACCTTGCTTCTGCCTATTTATTTTCCCCCATTCTTCTGGGGTCTCACTACTACATCTTTCCTCCAAGTTCCTTNATATTCAGCTTTGAGTCTGCAATATTTTTGAATATGTGGCTAAGGATCCTATTGTCCTAAAAACTTTCTCCAGCCATATTCACTTAAAACCTTGCTTCTGCCTATTTATTTTCCCCCATTCTTCTGGGGTCTCACTACTACATCTTTCCTCCAAGTTCCTTTTCACCACTTTATATAAGTTTTCTGTATTTGTTTCTCACTGTTCTGGTTTGGAAATTTTCATAATCTTTCAACTCACTCAGGCTCTTTTTACCTTTGTCTAACATATTGTTAAATCCCTCTACTGAGTTCTTCTATTATCATATATTTTCTTTTTTTATAAGTCAATTTATTTCCAGTTCTCAGCTGAAATTCTCTAACCACTCATTTTTTTAAACAAATAAAACATATATTTTAAAGTTTACCTAAATAAACTCATATCTGGTCTTAAAAGGATCTACTTCTCTTGTATCATTTTATACTTAAGTCTTTAGTGCACCTGGTTATTTTCTTCGGCTGCTGAACATTTTGTTTAAACGTATGTGGTGTCAGTTTAAGACTGAATAATGCTATATGCTTTCCAATAGGAGTGACAGTTTCTCTTGACCAGCAAGTTGTAAGGTTAGATGCACTTATTAAATGACTGAATTGATTCAAAACTGAAGTTCAATAATGTGAGTTAGGTTACTGAATGGTTTACTATCAATTTTATGTTGTGTCCTTTTTCAACAGATCCTTAATTCTAATTTGTATTCCCCATGCCCCTATTCAGACTTATAAAGGCCCTGTTTTCAAGCTACCAAATGACACAAGAAAAAAAGTCACATCATAAGTTGTGCTTATGAGAACTTAGCTCAGAGAACTCTTTACCCCTGGATCTTTACCCATCATATCCTCTCTGTTTGCTGGTCTTCTGACAGCTTCCTACAGATCTTATTTTTAAATATTCTCCATTTTTCTTAGTTAACTCTTAGGAATTATATCCTGGTGGCTCAGACTGTAAATAATCTGCCTACAATGAGAGAGACCTGGGTTCGATTCCTGCATCAGGAAGATCCCCTAGAGGAGTGCATGGCAATCCACTCCAGTATTCTTGCTGGAGAATCTCACGGACAGAGGAGCCTGGCCGGCTACAGTCCATGGGGTCGCACAGAGTCGGACATGACTGAGTGACAGCTGCTGAGTCCTTTCAGTCATGTCCGACTCTGTGCGACCCCACTGACGGCAGCCCACCAGGCTCCCCCGTCCCTGGGATTCTCCAGGCAAGAACACTGGAGTGGGTTGCCATTTCCTTCTCCAATGCATGAAAGCCTAGTTGGTAACAAATGCTGGATTCAGCTTCTTCACATTGGTTGCTTGAAATCTGGCAATAGTGGGAGTATTTAAACCAAGGAAACCTGAAAATCAGGGTTTAACTCCTTGTTGATTGCTTACGGAAGTGGGGGGAGGTGGATGTTAACAATGCAGATTGAACTTGAATGTGCATGGTTTCTGTACCCTTTGTAGCACGAATAGCATAAGCTGAGGAAATATTCTTCCATTACTTGAAACTATTATTCAGTTCAGTAGAGAAGTTCCTTCCTCATGTCATCCAAAAATGAGTGAAACTTAAAGAGTGAAGCTGGGAAGGAGGAAAATAACCAAAGAAAGTTTGGAAGCAGTGCAGATCTAACTATTAGGTTTCACTATTTTTCAGTTCTTTTTTAAGTCTTCACTGAATTTATTACAGGGCTTCCCTGATAGCTCAGGTGGTAAAAATAGTGCTTCTGTTTTCTCTTTTTGCCACAAGGCATGGGGGATCTTAGCTCCCGCCCCTGGGATTGAACTCCACTGGATGGACCACCAGGGAAGTCCCTTATTTCCGTTTTTTTTTTTTTTTAATTCATGGCCGCCTGGCATGTGGGTTCTTAGTTCCCACACCACGGATTAAATCCGCACCCCCTGCAGTGGAAGTGAGGAATCTTAGCCACTGGACCATCAGGGAATCCTGGTAAGTCCCTTAATTTTTAACGTAAAGGAAAATCAGCTAACGCGGGTTAAAACTATATTCCTTTGGCAACGGCAATGGGGTGAGAAACTTTTCGCTGAAGGGGATAGAAATCAAACGTTTATTAGTGATCTGACTTTGTGACAGTATAGAGTTATAAAAAACTCACACTAGATTTGGCAAGGCATATCGAGGTTGCAGTCGCATGGAATTTACAACCGACTTGCGAACCCCTGTCCCTACACACACATTGTTTCTGAGAGCGGGTGTTGACAACTGTGCGGGGCGCAAAGCTGGGCCTGGGGCCCCCGGGGAGCTCGGCTGGGGCCAGGCGGGCGCAGGCGCGCTGTGAGGCCCCCTTCCCAGAGTCGCCGCCAGGGGGCGCGCGAGGCAGCCGGCAGCTTCGCGCTTTGGCCCCCAGCACGGCCCGTCGTCCGGCGCCGCGGCGGGAAAAGCCGACCAGGTCTCCCAGGCGGCCGCGTCTTTTTGTCTTGGCGCGCCTGCCAGGATCCGCCCGTGGTGATGACGGAGGAGGAGTGTTCCGAGGAGCAGCAAAGCTTCTCTTACCGACAGGTACAGGAGAATGGGGTCCTGGCGGGGCTGGGGAAAGACGGCGTCGAGATTCTGCGGGGAAAAAGGCGCCGCCTAAACCCAGCCTCGTCTTCGTTCCGAGGCCCCGGCTCGGAAGTCGAGCTCGGCCGCCTCCGGCCTTGGCGCCTGCGCACGAGCCGACCTGGCTGCCGCGGGGGGTGCTGGGAGACGGTTTCCTTGGTTTGGCGGGTCGGAGCTTGGGGTGGCTGAGAGGGAAGACTCGGGGAAAGTACCGGCCGTGCACCGGAAGTCCGGCGGCGGAGGCCCCTCTGGCTTTGTGACAGGCTCAGTCTCCTCGGACAGGGTTGTTCTGAGGCACGCGGCACGAGCTCTAAAATGTTGGCTTCTCTAATCGGTGCGTCCATCCTGCCGCGGAGGAGGCGGCCTCGGAACCTGGTGCAAACCCGGCCGTTCGGCTCCGGAACCCATCGGATGTGGGTTCGAATGTCGACTCCGCACAGAATGTTGTGTTGACTCTCCCCGAACTCATTTTCCTAGATGGGAAAATCAGGGTGATAATAACTAGCTCTCGGCGTAGTTGCTGGTAATCAGGCCTTCAATCAGCACCGCGAATAAATACCGTGTGGGAGAGTCGTGAGAAAAACCAAGAATCTCAGAGGATTAACCGAAGAGAATTGAGAATGAGCTCAGGAAAAGGGGCGCTTCCTAAATTTCAGAAGCTGTTTACCCACCGCCTCCCTTTATTTTGAAGTTCTAGCTTTCAGAAAAGGTTGCAAATTAGCGCTTTCATCACCCATGTGCCCCTCACCTCGGTTAACCAGTTAACATTTTGCTGTATTTGCTCCCTTCTTTTCTTGAAATTATTTGAGAATTAAATACACTTGATGCTTCACCTTTAAATTTTAATGCTTTAACATGCTTCTTCCAAGGTCATAATATCTGATCACATTCAAGAAGCTTGATAATTGATAAAATCCTATTGTCTAATATGAATCCATATTCAGTTTTCTCCAGTTGTCGCAAAGATATTCTTTCATGGTCTTCTTTTCCTTCACCCAGGATCCAGTTGGGGATCATGCATTGTGTCTAGTCCTGGCTTTGGTCTCTCCTGGAACAGTTCTCCACCTCCTTTGGGTTTCATGACATTGGTGGTTTCCAAGAGTCCATTCATGGCAAAGATGTGGGAGATAAACTCTTTGAGAAAAGGGACTTTGCTTTTCAGTTTTGTGTTCTCAGCCCCTAGTACAGAGCCTAGCTCTCAACAGACAATAATTACTGAATAAGTGAGTCAGGCTGCAACGATGCACTGAGAAATTTGAACCTCATCCTCTGTGCAGTGGTGACCTGGTGGAGGATCCCACTGTTCACTCAGCCAGGTGTTCTTGGCACTAGGTGGACAGCCATGAACAGTACTGACGGGTCCTGCCCTTGAGGAATTTAGAGTCTAGGGACTTAGCCTCTGACCCAAGCCGGGGGCTCATTGGTAAAAAAATCCACCTGCAAGGCAAGAGACCTGCAGGAGTCCTGGGTTCCATCCCTGGGTGGGGAAGATCCCCTGGAAGAGGCATCCCACGCCAGTATTCTTGCCTGGAGAATCTTGTGGACAGAAGAGCTTGGTGGGATATAGTCCATGGATCGCAGAGTCGGACATGACTTGGCAACTGAGCACACACAGGCATGACTTCAGTCAGTTCAGTTCAGTTCAGTCGCTCAGTCCTGTCCGACTCTTTGCGACCCCATGAATTGCAGCACACCAGGCCTCCCTGTCCATCACCAGCTCCCCGAGTTCACTCAAACTCATATCCTTCAAGTCGGTGATGCCAACCAGCCATCTCATCCTGTGTCGTCCCCTTTTCCTCCTGCCCCCAATCCCTCCCAGCATCAGAGTCTTTTCCAGTGAGTCAACTCTTCGCTTGAGGTGGCCAAAGTACTGGAGTTTCAGCTTTAGCATCATTCCTTCCAAAGAACACCCAGGGCTGATCTCCTTTAGAATGGACTGGTTGGATCTCCTTGCAGTCCAAGACTTAGCCTCTATTAAAGAAGGCCTTAACCTATTCCTGGAAGTGGAGGAGGGGGAAGGATGGAGGGATGGAGGAATCTTCTGGAGCAATGAGAAGGATCCCTGTCCTGTTCCCCTATCCCTAACTACACCTCTCAGTTCAGTTCAGTTGCTCAGTCCTGTCCTACTCTTTGCGACCCTATGAATCGCAGCACGCCAGGCCTCCCTGTCCATCACCAACTCCTGAAGTTTACCCAAAGTCATGTCCATCGAGTTGGTGATGCCATCCAGCCATCTCATCCTCTGTTGTCCCCTTCTCCTCCTACCCCCAATCCCTCCCAGCATCAAGGTCTTTTCCAATGAGTCAACTCTTCGCATGAGGTGGCCAAAGTATTGGAGTTTCAGCTTCAGCATCAGTCCTTCCAAAGAACACCCAGGACTGATCTCCTTTAGGATGGACTGGTTGGATCTCCTTGCAATCCAAGGGACTCTCAAGAGTCTTCTCCAACACCACAGTGCAAAAGCATCAATCAGTTGGCACTCAGCTTTCTTCACAGTCCAACTCTCACATCCGTACATGACCACTGGAAAAACAATAGCCTTAACTAGATGGACCTT
>SJYV01025241.1:132531-156700 GCA_006410875.1 Neotragus pygmaeus
CTGGAGAATCTCACGGACAGAGGAGCCTGGCCGGCTACAGTCCATGGGGTCGCACAGAGTCGGACATGACTGAGTGACAGCTGCTGAGTCCTTTCAGTCATGTCCGACTCTGTGCGACCCCACTGACGGCAGCCCACCAGGCTCCCCCGTCCCTGGGATTCTCCAGGCAAGAACACTGGAGTGGGTTGCCATGTCCTTCTCCGATGCATGAAAGTGAAAAGTGAAAGGGAAGTCGCTCAGTCGTGTCTGACTCTTAGCAACCCCATGGACTGCAGCCCACGAGGCTCCTCCGTCCATGGGATTTTCCAGGCAAGAGTGACTAACAGGAATTAAACAACAAAAACAAGCCCCAAACTGCTAGGAGTTAAACATGCCTACTACTGACATAATGAATAGACTAATTAGAATAACACTTCAGACCTCACATTTATATTCAAATATCTGACTTAAAATAAGTCATTTGTAAAAGTAAACAAATATTTAAAAATCTACAGAACTTAGTGAGTGAGCTAAGAAAAGTATACTCCTACCTGGTTTTGAAAGAGTAGCTCATGCCCTAGGTTGAAGGAAACACTGGTGTGGAAGGACCGCACAGAGAGAAGGCAGGAGACAGTCAGTGAAGACTGAACTCAAGGCGCCAGGCCGGGTGACTGGACTTCAGACTGCAGAAGTTTCCACAGGCCCGCCTGGCCAGAGGCTGTTCCTGGGCCTCCACTCGCCACAGGGCTCTCAGGAGGAACGGCAGCCTGCGTGGCCTTCCGCGGCGGTGTGTGGTGCGGGGCGCCTTTCCAGGTCACGTTCTGCCGGCGGGTTGAGGGCAGCAGAGCCTCGCTCACGTGCGTGCACTGAAACACACGTTTCTACTAAAAACTGGAAAGCACGTTTCTACTAAACGCTGCAGGCCAAGCGCTCCGCCACGCACATGGGCTCCAGGAGCCGCGACGTATGCTCGCGAGACCCGTGAGCTGGACGCTCAGTCGCCTGATGAGAAGTGGGTGAGAGGCGGAACCTGCGAGGCGCCCCTCAGAGAAAAGGCGAAAGGGCGGAAGGTGCGCTTGTATGCTTCTTTAGGTACTTTTTTAAGGTAACTTATACACTTCCATGAATGAGGGGTTTTATACTACCCAAGGTTTACGCGCAACTCAATTTCAGAAAACCATTTTAAAGGGGTAATTTTTAAAAGCACAAATATGTATATGTAAGAAGGCATTAACACTGTGCTTACCTTGGAATGCCCCATACATATTGAATACTTAAATAGTGTGTCATTGTCGTAACACCTGTGTACTGTAATTTTTACAGTGGAATCATATGCAATAAAAATGATATTTACATGGACCTTTTAATGCTACCAGAGCATTCTAAAATATTTAATATTCATTGAGAAATTTAAAGGGCCTTTCCCAGTGACTCAGTGGCAAAGGAACTGCCTGCAGTGCAGTAGAGGCAGCAGATTAGGGTTCCATCACTGAATGGGGAGGATCCCTTGGAGGAGATCATGACAGCCCACTCTAGTATTCTTGCTGGAAAAATTCCCATGGACAGAGGAGCCTGGTAGACTATGGTCCATGGGGTCACAAAGAGTCCATCAGTATTGAAGTGACTCAGCACTGAACACAGGTGAAAATTAGAATTTGTTAGTACAGTGAGGTATTAAAGATGTGAATATTTATAGATATGCATGTGTATAGATACACATATATGTTCAAATAATTATATATTTCCATTCAATATTAATTAATCAAATACTTTAATAATTTCTTATTAATTTCAGACATTAAGAGAACATTTTATTTCTCAAATGACTCCAAAATGTGCTGTGGGACTTGCATTGGAAATGTCTAAATTGTTTTCTATACAGATAACAATCAATAATTTAGCAACTAATAAATGAGGGGATCTATATTTAAATAATAGGAAGCAGACAAATATTGTTTCAATTTTTTATTCCAATTTTATTTTCAATGGTTTTATTTTAGAAATCCATTTTAAATGTTAAACATCATCAAAACTGCAAAATTTATAGTCATACATTCAAGTTGCTACTTTAGCTCTTCAGTGATGAGTTGTTCCTCAAAGATACATAGACACACACATATATAATTTTTGAGATGATCACTAAACTATTTCTTCAATTGTTACATGACAGTTCCTTCTTAAAAACAAATAAAGCACCATTTCCATTTCTTTCTGTTCTGAACAGATGAAGATGACAGTAATATCAATAAAGAGAATTGTAAGGTCAGGATGAAGAACATTCCCAGTTCAGATCTTAATTTCAGGAACAATTTGCCATGACATCTGTGTAGTCTCTTCATGGAACTTTAGCAAATCTGACAGCTAATTAATTATAAAGCAAGATTAGAGACTGGACAGAAGTGCTGGCAGAGGAGAATTCATCTTTTGTGTCAACATGTTTCAGTATATTCATTTTCTTAGGCCTGAAACACATTCACCTAGTAAATCATTGTTTATCTATAAGCTCAAAAAGGAAATCAAACATGACATGAACAGTTATCAAGATATTCTCAGAGAAATGGATTCCCAAAAAAGAAACATGAAAGTAAATTAGAACTGTGGTGACATCTGAGATTTCCCTGTTTTTTGTTTAAATTGTATGCGATGTCTAAAATCACTTTATTTTAAAATCTCAGACAGAAATAGAAAGCTATCACCAGAAACAAAGTATATATAAAATTATCATGAATTTAATATAGCTATTATATGTATACAAAATTGTAGATTATGAATTAAAATGCAGAGTTCAAGGTAACATAAGTTAAATAGGAAAACTCGGCTGATTAAAAAATTAATATTCTCCATTCTTAGTAATTCAGAAATGTTATTTGACCTAGTTAAAACTCCTATTTTATATAACCCTGGATAAAGTAAAACCAAACAAAAGCTTGTTACCTTCAGTCAAGTATTTCCAGCATTATATTCTGTAAAAATAAATGCACATATTATAACTTATTGTGGTGAACATTTTAAGTGTTTAGAAATAGTGAATCAGTATGTTGCATAACAGGAATTAACATAGTGTGTAGGCCAGTAATACTTCACAAACAAACTCATAGAAAAAGAGATTAGATTTGTGACTACTAGAGAAGGGAGCAGGGGAATTAGATGAAGGTGGTCAAAAGGTCCAAAATTCCACTTATAAGTACTGAGGGTGCAATGTGCAGCATTATTAATATGATTAATACCGCTGTATTAAGAGAATAAGTATTATTAAGAGAATAAGTTCTAAGAGTCTCATTACAGGGAAAACTTTTATTTTACTTCTTTAATTGTGTGTCTTCTGAAATGATGGGTCTTCACTAAATATATTATAATCATTTCATGATAAATGTAAGTCAAATCACTTTAAACTTATACAGCACTATATATCAATTATATCTCCATAAACCTAGAAATAAAAGAAAATTGCAATAAATTGAAGAAACTTTTGGTTTCTTGTCTGATATGTAACAAACTTCAGATTCGCCACTGTATCTTAACAACTGAAAACCTATACACACTAAAAAAAAAAAAAAAACAACCAAAAAACCTCTTCTTAGATCTTGAAATAAAGTAATATCATAGTACAAATAGCTGCCTCCAAATTTGGAGAAGCAAACAGAATCCAACTTACTGGAGCATANTGAAAACCTATACACACTAAAAAAAAAAAAAAACAACCAAAAAACCTCTTCTTAGATCTTGAAATAAAGTAATATCATAGTACAAATAGCTGCCTCCAAATTTGGAGAAGCAAACAGAATCCAACTTACTGGAGCATAAACTTACAGCAGGAAACACTGCTGGGTAGAAAAAAATCTAATCTTTAATTAATGAATTGCCAGAAGTTCAATTGCAAAAGCCTAAAAATCAAAAATGTCTAGAGAACCCAGTCATAGGAGGATTCCACACCGTTCTGAGTTTAAACAGCAGGGATTTGGCCAAGTTATAAAATGAATATCATTTTTTTTTCTTTTACTTCTATGAGGAGGAGGGGGATATGAAACATTCTGATTATGTATGGGCATTCTGTTCTTCATAAGGTCTGAACTCTTGGGAAACAGTTTATTCAGGATCCAAACTGATGTGATTTAATCAGAGTCTAATCAACCTGGGAAAAGAGAAAGACTCCCTCTGGATGTCTTTAGCCTTCCAGATAAAAGACAGAATGCCTAACTTCAGTCCATTCTGACCATCCTGCCCCACCTAAGTAAGTATGGACTGAAAAGCACTTGTGAAGTTCACAGTAGAGAGGCATGGTCTTATTAAAAGACCTCATCATAGAACTCTCTAGAACATGTCATCTCTTCCAACAGCTCACCACTACACTGTTCAAGGTGTATTTATAGCACCTTTTCCTAGTATATGATGTCCATTTATCAAGAAAAGATACATGCCAAAAGAAAATAATAGTTTTGAGAGACAAAGCAAGTATCAGAACCACTGTCAGTCTGACAGAAATACTGGTATTATCAGACTAGGAATTTGAAACAGCTGTCCTAAGAACTATCATGGATAAAGTACACGGCACAAGAGAACATATGGGAAATCTAAATAGAGAGATGTAACTTCTAAGAGAATCAAAAAGAAACACAGTGATCAAAAGCCTTATAACAAATGAAGAATACTTTTAATGGACTTATAAAAAGTTAGTTGGATAGGCTGAGAAAATTTTATTGAACTCAGGATAGCTAAGTATATACTGTCAAAAGTGAAAAAGAAAAAGAAATCAATTGTACATCAAAATAGTGAGACAACTGTGAAATTTGTAACATGTATAATGAGAATACCAAAGGAGAACAAATAGAGAAAATAACAGAAGAAATATGAGAAGCAATAATGATAGGGAATACTAACATTAATGTCAGAAATAAAGCCATATATTCAGGAAGCTCAAGAACACTATCAGGATAAATACCAAAATATTAATACTACGTATTATTTTCAAACTGCTGAATATCAAAGATTAAGAACAATCATGAACAAAGGCAGAGAGAAAAAAATCTGGCACATAAAGGAACAAGATAAGAATTATATCTGACTAATCTATAAAAACATGAAGATAGTGAAGTGAAATATTGAAAATGTTGAGAGACAAAATCCAACAACCAATAATCCTATACTATGTGAAACTATCCTTCAAAAGGCAAGAAAACAATTTTTTGTGACAGATATAAATAGAAAATGTGTTGCCAAGAGATCTACCCTGAAAGAAATGTTAAAAGGAGTTCTTTAGAGAGGATGAAAATTACATAGGCCAGAAATTCAGATCTAAAGATGGAAGAGCATTAGAAAATAAATAAGAAAAGGTAAAATATTTTGTTCTTAATCTAATGAATAGCAGTTTGAGCAAAATAGTAATTGCAGTAATATATTTGATTATGTATGTTTTATAAATATATCTGAAATTTTATAAAATAATTCCTTTGTTGGTATCATAAGGTACTCATACTCCGTCTGAAACAGTGTAGAGTATATGAAAATCAATTTAGATTAATTGTAACTAAATATATTTTAAACTCAGGCAACCATTAAAAAATGTAAAAAACAAGATATACAACTGATATACCAAAGATGGAGAAAAAACTGAAGCATATAAAAATGCTTAATTAAAATCACTAAAGGAAGAAAAGAGCTGAAGGAAAAATAAGAGCAAGGAAAAGCAGTGATGAATAAAAAACAACAAGTACGGTAGATATTTGCCCAACTATATTAGTAATTACTTTAAACATCAATGTTCTAAATCCAAGAGACAGAGTTTGTTAGTGTGGGTTGAAGACAAAATCTAAGTATATGTTGTCTACAGGAAACTCAAGTTAAATGTAAAGACAGGTATAAATGTAATGTTATGGAGAAAAATATAATGTATTAACAAGAAACAAAAGGAAATAAGATTAGGTTACTTCATATTAGATTTCAAAGTAAGGAGAGATTTTAGGGATAAAGAAAGGTATTACATTAATGATAAAATCCTCCAAGAAGACATAATAATCTTTAACATGCACGCCATTTGCAATGAAGTGTCAAAATGTATGATTTGAATGTATGAGGTAAAAACTGATAGACCAGTGAGAGAAATAGATGAATTCAGTATTAGAGTTGGAGGTTTTAACACCTTCCTGTCAGAAATGAACAAATTCAACAGGCAGAANAACATGCACGCCATTTGCAATGAAGTGTCAAAATGTATGATTTGAATGTATGAGGTAAAAACTGATAGACCAGTGAGAGAAATAGATGAATTCAGTATTAGAGTTGGAGGTTTTAACACCTTCCTGTCAGAAATGAACAAATTCAACAGGCAGAAAATCAATAAGGAAGGACATAGTTGAACTTAACAACCATAGTGATCAGATGAATATAACTGACATCTGTAGATTCCTTTATTCAACAAAAGCAAGATACATATTCTTCTTAAGCTTACATGGAACATTCACCAAGAAAGATCAAATTGTTGATCATAAACACATCTTAACAAATTTGAAACAGTAGGAATTACACCATATCTGTTCTCAGATCACAGTGGTAATCAGTAATGTGAAAGTGAAGTGAAGTCGCTCAGTCGTGTCCGACTCTTTGTGACTCCATGGTCCGTAGCCTACCAGGCTCCGCCATCCATGGGATTTTCCAGGCAAGAATATAGCTGGAAAATCACCAAATACCTGGAGATTAAACAGCGCAGTTCTGAAAGACACATGGGTTAAAGAAGAAATCTCAGAAATATTAAAATATTTTGAATGAAGGAAAATGAAAACACGGCCTATCAAAAGGTGTGAGATACAATGAAAGTGGTACTTACAGAGAAATTTCTAGTATTGAAAATGTAAATTAGAAAAGACATTAATAGATCTAAAATCAGTCATCTAAGCTTCCATCTAAGAGGTGAAGAAGTGCGTTTAAATCACTTTAGAAGAAAGCACAAGAAAGGAAATAGTAAAAGAAAATAGAACAGAGATAAAAGAAAGAAAACAAGAAGTCAATAGAAAAAAATCAATGAAATTAAAAAGTTATTTGAAAATATCAACAAATTAGTAAGTCTCTAGCAAGGCTAACTAAGAACAAAAGATGACAAAAATTACTCATATCAGAAATCAAACAGGGAACATTACTACTGATCCTATGGAGCTAAAATGATAATAAAGGAATACTGAGAACAACTCTGGGCCTATAATTTTGGAAACCAAGATGATACAAACCAGTTTCTCAATAGCACAATCAGATAAACTTGCTTAAGAAGTAAAAAATCTGAATAGACCCGTATCTATTAAAATAATACCCCAATTATAACATTCCAAAACAGCAAACACCAGCCCAAGATGATTTCACTGAGTACAGAAGTAGTAAAGAAATTGTGCCAATTGTCTACAGTCTCCTTAGGGAATAGAATCAGAGGGAATGTTTCCTAACTCATTCTATTAGGCCAACATTAACCCTAACACCAAAACCAGACAAAGACATTACAAGGAAAGAAACTACAGATCAATCTCTTTCATGACAGATGTAAAAATCCTCAACAAAATATTCTCAAATCAAATTCAAAATACATATGAGAATTATTCAACATGATTAATTCAGATTTATCCCACATTTGCAAGGCACTTTCAAAATTCAAAAACCAATTAATGTAATGCATCATATCAACATGATAAATGAGAAAAAAAAAACATGATCATATCAGTAAATTCTGAAAGAGCACTTGTCAAAATTCAACATGTACCCATAATGAAAACTTTCAGCAAACTAGAGATGAAGAGGAAGTCCCCCAACTTTATGAAGCACATAGACAGTAAACCCACAGCTAATGTAATATTTCATGGTGAGAAACTTGAAGTTTGCCCACCACAATTAAGAACAGGGCAAATATGTCCTTCTCACTACATTTTTTCCATCATACTGAAGTCAGCTAAGACAGGAAAAATAAAAGGTATACTCATTGGGAAGGAATAAATAAAACTGCTACTGTTAACAAATGGTAGTCTATATAGAAAAATCCAAAGTAACACACATATACACACAAGAACTGCTTGGAACTAATAATTAATTATAGTAAGGTTGAAGTATACAAGGTTGATATGCAGAAGTCAATGGCCTTTCCATATATCAGCAGTGATCAAGGGAGATTTGAAATTAAAAACACAAAACCATATACATGANATAGTGATCAGATGAATATAACTGACATCTGTAGATTCCTTTATTCAACAAAAGCAAGATACATATTCTTCTTAAGCTTACATGGAACATTCACCAAGAAAGATCAAATTGTTGATCATAAACACATCTTAACAAATTTGAAACAGTAGGAATTACACCATATCTGTTCTCAGATCACAGTGGTAATCAGTAATGTGAAAGTGAAGTGAAGTCGCTCAGTCGTGTCCGACTCTTTGTGACTCCATGGTCCGTAGCCTACCAGGCTCCGCCATCCATGGGATTTTCCAGGCAAGAATATAGCTGGAAAATCACCAAATACCTGGAGATTAAACAGCGCAGTTCTGAAAGACACATGGGTTAAAGAAGAAATCTCAGAAATATTAAAATATTTTGAATGAAGGAAAATGAAAACACGGCCTATCAAAAGGTGTGAGATACAATGAAAGTGGTACTTACAGAGAAATTTCTAGTATTGAAAATGTAAATTAGAAAAGACATTAATAGATCTAAAATCAGTCATCTAAGCTTCCATCTAAGAGGTGAAGAAGTGCGTTTAAATCACTTTAGAAGAAAGCACAAGAAAGGAAATAGTAAAAGAAAATAGAACAGAGATAAAAGAAAGAAAACAAGAAGTCAATAGAAAAAAATCAATGAAATTAAAAAGTTATTTGAAAATATCAACAAATTAGTAAGTCTCTAGCAAGGCTAACTAAGAACAAAAGATGACAAAAATTACTCATATCAGAAATCAAACAGGGAACATTACTACTGATCCTATGGAGCTAAAATGATAATAAAGGAATACTGAGAACAACTCTGGGCCTATAATTTTGGAAACCAAGATGATACAAACCAGTTTCTCAATAGCACAATCAGATAAACTTGCTTAAGAAGTAAAAAATCTGAATAGACCCGTATCTATTAAAATAATACCCCAATTATAACATTCCAAAACAGCAAACACCAGCCCAAGATGATTTCACTGAGTACAGAAGTAGTAAAGAAATTGTGCCAATTGTCTACAGTCTCCTTAGGGAATAGAATCAGAGGGAATGTTTCCTAACTCATTCTATTAGGCCAACATTAACCCTAACACCAAAACCAGACAAAGACATTACAAGGAAAGAAACTACAGATCAATCTCTTTCATGACAGATGTAAAAATCCTCAACAAAATATTCTCAAATCAAATTCAAAATACATATGAGAATTATTCAACATGATTAATTCAGATTTATCCCACATTTGCAAGGCACTTTCAAAATTCAAAAACCAATTAATGTAATGCATCATATCAACATGATAAATGAGAAAAAAAAAACATGATCATATCAGTAAATTCTGAAAGAGCACTTGTCAAAATTCAACATGTACCCATAATGAAAACTTTCAGCAAACTAGAGATGAAGAGGAAGTCCCCCAACTTTATGAAGCACATAGACAGTAAACCCACAGCTAATGTAATATTTCATGGTGAGAAACTTGAAGTTTGCCCACCACAATTAAGAACAGGGCAAATATGTCCTTCTCACTACATTTTTTCCATCATACTGAAGTCAGCTAAGACAGGAAAAATAAAAGGTATACTCATTGGGAAGGAATAAATAAAACTGCTACTGTTAACAAATGGTAGTCTATATAGAAAAATCCAAAGTAACACACATATACACACAAGAACTGCTTGGAACTAATAATTAATTATAGTAAGGTTGAAGTATACAAGGTTGATATGCAGAAGTCAATGGCCTTTCCATATATCAGCAGTGATCAAGGGAGATTTGAAATTAAAAACACAAAACCATATACATGAACAAGTAAAAATAAAATAATTGGGTGAAAACCTTGTGTAAAATACATAATCTATAAGAAGAAAAAAAAACTCTGTTAAAGCCAATAAATTTCTAAATAAATGGAGAGATATTTCATGTTCTAGGGATAAGAAGATTCAGTATTTTAATGTGTTAGTTATTTACACTCTGATCTATAGATTCAATGCCATATCAATCACAAAATCTGTAGATCAGATTAAAATTATAAAATTTATATTGAGAAAGAAAATATCCAAAATAGATAACACAGATTAGGAAAAGGATAAAGTGAGACAACTGGCATTATCCAACTTCATGACTTCTTATAAAGCTACAGTACTCAAGACAGGATGTTTTGTCAAAAGAATAGACAGATGCATGGAACAATAAAACATAATAGGAAGTGCAACATTACATCCACACAAATATAATCAACTGATATTTGACAAAGTTTCAGAGGGAATACAATGAAGAAAACATATCATTTTTAAAAACCTTTTGAACAAATCATTTGGGAACAACTGAACATCAATATGGAAAAATGAATCTAGACACAGCGTTCACAGCCTCCAAAAAATTACTAGAAATGGATCAAGGACATAAATGTAAAATGCAAAAATGCAACAATCCTAGAAGATAACATAGAAGAGAATCTAAATGTTTGTGGTTGGGAATGACTTTTAGATAAAATATCAAAGGCACAGTCTATGAAAGAATGAATTGAAAACCTGGGCTTTATTAAAATTAAAAACTTCTGCTCTGTGAAATGCACTATAAAGAGAAGGAAAATACAAGCCACAAGCTGGAAGAAAATATTTACAAAAGATATATATGAGAAAAGACAGTTATCCCAAATTTACAAATAATTCCTAAAACTTAACAACAATATATTAATGGGCAAAATACCTTAACAGATAATGCCCCAAAGATTTATAGTTAACTAATAAGTATATGGAGCTTTCCAGGTGTCTCAGCAGTTAAGAATCCACCTGCCAATGCAGGTGGTGGATTTGATCCCTGGGTCAGGAAGGTCCCCTGGAGGAAGAAATGGAAACCCACTCCAGTATTCTTGCCTGGAAAATCCCAAGGACAAAGCACCATGGCGAGCTAAAGTCCATAGGGTCTCAAAGAGTCAGACATGACTGAGCAAACATAGAAAATGAAATAAGTATATAAAAAGATGCTTCACATCATGTGTTGTTCAGTTCAGTTCAGTTGCTCAGTCATGTCCGACTCTGCGACCCCATGAACTGCAGCACGCCAGACTTCCCTATCCATCACCAACTCCCAAAGTTTACACAAACTCATGTCCATTGAATCAGTGATGCCATCTAGCCATCTCCTCTCATCCTATATCATCCCCTTCTCCTCCTGCCTTCAATCTTTCCCAACATCAGGGTCTTTTCAAATGAGTCAGCTCTTCACATCAGGTGGCCAAAATATTGGAGTTTCAGCTTCACCATCAGTCCTTCAACACCCGGTATGTGTCATTAGCGTAATATAAATTAAAACAATGAGCTACCACTGTGATTCTATTAAAATGGCCAAAATCTGATACAAATACAATACCCAATATTATGAGGATAGGGAGCAACAGAAACTCTAGTTCAACACTAAAGTTTTGTAAAATGGTACAGCCACTTTAGAAGACAGTTTGGCAGCTTCTTACAAAATTAAATATACTCTTATCATATGATCCAGCTGTGCATTCCTTGGTATTTTCCAAAGGAGTTGAAGGCTTAGGTCTAAACAATAACCTGTCCATGGATATTAATAGCAACTTTATTCATAATTACATAAGCTTAGACACAACTAAAATGCCTTTCAGTAGTAAAATAGATAAGTAAACTGTGATGCATCCTTACAATAGAATATTATTCAGTGCTAAAAAATGCTATCATTTTAGAAAGTCATAACTATGGAAAAAACATAGAGAAAACTAAAATGCATATTTCTAATAGGAAAAAATAAGTCAACCTGAAAATGGTGCATACTGTATTATTCCAGTTATATGACATTCTAGAAAGGGTAAAACCATGGAGACGATAAATAAGATTAGTGATTTCCAGGAATTAGGGAGAGAGAGGGATGAATAATTAGAGTGAGAAAAATTTTAGGGCAGTGAAACCATTCTATATTATACATGTCATTAGAAAGTTCTTTTCAAATCCATAGAATGTGCAGTAATAAAAGGGAAGCATAATGTTATCTGTGGACTTTGGTTGATAATGAGGTGTCAGTGTAGGTTCATCAATAATAACAAAACTACCAGGTGGGGATCACTGATAGTGGGAAATTCTATACATGTGTGGGTCAGGAGGTTTATGGGAAATCCCTGTCTGTACCTTCTACTCAATTTTGTTGTGAATCTAAAAACACTCAAAAAAGAAAGTATGTTCTTTGATAAATAAATATCTCGATTCATATCCAGTATAGCTCATTATAAAGCAAATAGTTAAAATAGCACTAGCAATCAGTTCTACATCATAATGACTATTTTCTGTGAGACAGCAATGTTTCATGTTTAAAATAACATGTTCTCTAGAATCAGAAAGACTTGGGATATAAATTTTGACCTTGTGACCAATGACCTGTCTCCTTCCATATGTAGGGAAAATATCTATCCAATAAATTATAAGAATATAAATGTACAGTGTCTGCCATTTAGCAAACTCTGAAAAGCATTATTTTGCACTTACTTTGAATCAGCGATAATTTGTCTTCTCTACTGGAAATATTAGCCAACAGATTGCAAATATATGAACCTCTTCTTACTTACTCTAGTTAATATAATTAGGAATATTATATCTCTACAGCTATTAATTCCATAGCATTTAGAAAAAAAAAAGTATTTTTTGTGGTTTCCAAATCTAAAAATTTTAACATGAATTTTAAAATTTTATGTGTGGAATTTTGTGGCCCAGGGGTTATTATTCTTACAGAGTTAAAAAAAAAAAAAGATAGCCATGGTAACATATCAAGTCTAGTCCTCTTTATGGAATTATGTCTGAGTGTTTGTTGTTTTGAATTAATGTCTATAGATCCTCCCCTCTTTTTGTTTTACTGAAGTTCACTGTCAATTTGGGTCGCTATTTCTAATGAAACACACCCTTTAGAACTGACCTAAATATATAATTTAGGCTAATCACATGGTCTCTCTGGGACTCATCAATATTAAATATTAAAATAAAGTGAGACTAGACTCTGAGTTACATCATGTACTTGGAATTAGTTATTCTATGTGTATTTACTGTTTCTTTATTTGTCAACTTTGTTCCTAATTTACACCTTTAAAAACTTCATATCTGAGAGTAATCAATTATGAACATATTCTCACAGAATGAAAGGAAATGGAAAGCATCAAAATCAAGGACACGGTAGCAGCTGGCTTACTTGAAAGGTGACCCAGGGAGCAGAACTGAGGAAGTGGGGAAAAGTAAGAGAGAAAGGATAAATGTAAAAAAAAAAGTTTGTTGAGCTGGTTATAACTATGGAAAAAGTAGGCTTATTCTTTCTGTGGACCATTTGGTTAACTGTGTGGAATTCACCTTAAAACTGTACTATCAGAGAACAAGAAGCCTGGAGAATTTATCTACTGCCCTATATATTCCATAGGTTAATGGTTCCTTCTGGACTTACCAAATCTCCCACACTTTCGGAGTGTACCAGTGTTGAGCAAACTAGCTTTCCACAGCTTTGGAGAAGTGGCAGGAGAGCAGGGCGTATACTTGGTGTGGAACTCTGAGAAAGATGTAGGGAACTATTGTAGCAGTGCTATGTGACAGACACTGAGTGCTTTAGAGGCAGTGGCCATTTTACCTTACTCATTCCAAGGGAAACATAAAGATACCGTCTCTGTTATACAGATGGAACTAAGGCACACATCAGCCAACAAAAACCCAAATCACATAGCTAGTGAAGGACTGAATCAGAGTTTAACCTCTAGCAATCTGACACTTGCATTTTCAGTGACAATACCAGTGTTAAAGATTTTTAAAGTATATATATATATATATATATAATACTGTTGCTTATAAGCAGTTTTCCCCCAAATTAACACCACTGAAAACTTGTTCATTAGATAATCTGGTGTCTATAGCTTGTGACTTCTCACAGTACTTTCAACTTCTGCTCCATATGTGATTCACAAAATTCGATAGGTCCAATGAACAAGAGAGTGATTTATTTTAGGGGTTTGCCAATAAGAAACAACTTTGCCTATTAAAATTCAGTAACATAAAACTACTACCCCAAACTGTTTATTTCAGTTGTTTTCTTACTGCTCTTCCTTCTCTATTTCACCTTGCTTAGTTAATTGTCTCTGGTTAGTCCTCTAGATATCTCTGTCCTCTTATTTATTTTGATATCTACTATGTGTTTTAATTCTTTTGGTGTTTACCATCTTGTTTCTATCAAACAAAAAAGTGTATTTAATTATATCACATTTTATAAACTTTTCCCCCTGCTTTATTGATATATAATTGAAGCATAATATATTAAAGCATACAACATAATGATTTCATACATGTATATATTTAAAAATGATTATTGAAATAAATTTAGTTATGATCACTGTTACATTTTTATACTAATAAATTATGAATCACACAAAATTAAATAGATTCTAACACAAAATTTAGTGTATGTACAACATAATCAAGTGAAAAATAGAATGCATGCTCTTACTGTAAACTTCTATGAGGTTGAATTTTCATGACTTAGTTAACAGTATTAACATCATCAGCATTGTTGTATCTCTTTATTTCAATAATCTTATACAGTAATTTCACGCAATCTTCAAGAACCATCATATTTCGTTTCAAGTTTATCAAACATGTCATAAGACCAATTTTTCCTGTTTTTTATTCTTTTAATATTTTCTTTGCCTATTTTGAAATCCTGTTCTAATTAAATGGTCATTTGGTCAGGTAAATTGCTACAAGTTTTGGTTTATTCTTAACCTTCAGATTTTTTTTTATAGACATAGTGACTTTTATAAGAGTAAATTTTTAAAAATTGCCCTAAAAATTATCGTACAACCTCTATGTTGTTGGGCAGAGAGTCCTTGAGGAACTCTTTTCTCAACAGAGTTTGTGGGTGCTGCTCTTCAGTGTGCTGAACTCTGGTTACATGTGAGAGGCTTGAATATGATATGATTTTCTTTACCCTATAAGTAAACTGTACATTTTCTCTAGAAGATTGTAATATTTTCTGTTTATTCTTGAAATTCATCAATTTTCACCAAAATAAAAATTTTGAATTTCATTGTGGCAAAATTGATACATGAAAAATTGTGCATATTTAAAGTATACATTTTTATGAATTTGCACATTTTCATACCCCTGTGATACCATCCCTACAATCAAGGTGGTAGATAATCATATTTGTCACCTCCAAAAATGTTCCTATATTCTTTTGGCTGTATCTGTGTGTTTATTTTTGTTTATTTTACTGTGTTAAGGACATAACATGTGATCTAGCTCCTTTATATATTTTAAAATACATAGCACCGTATTAATAACTATGGTTTCTGTGTTGCACAGCAAATTTCTAGAATTCAATTTGTAACTGAAACCTTATGCCTATTGAGCAACAGTTCCCTATTTCCTACTCCCTCTGCTCCTGGGAATCACCATTCTTTTCTCTGCTTCTATAATTTTGGCTATTTTAAAACCTTTGTGTAAATGGAATCATACAGTACTTACTGTGACTGTTTATATCACTTGGCATAATGTTCCTTAGGTTCATCCATGTCTCAGTGCTAGATTTCCTTCATTTTTAATGCTTAATAATATTTCACTGTATGTGTAATATTTCATTGATTTGTAATATTGAGGGCTTTCCAAGTGGCTCGATGGTAAAGAATATGTCTGCCAGTTCAGTAAATGACGAAGACATGAGTTCGATCCCTGGGTCAGAAAGATCCCTTGAAGAAGGAAATAGCAACCCAATTCAGAATTCTTGCCTGGAAAATCCCATGGACACGGAGTCTGGTGGGCTAGGTCCAGGGGGTCACAAAGAGTTGGACATGACTGAGTGACTGGGCACATATGTATATACCACCTTTTTTAATCCATTTATTTATTAAGACCTAGCTTATTTTCATATTATTGAGAATAATACTGAATGAACATAGGAGTTCAGATATCTGTTCAAGATCCTAATTTCATTTTTTTTTATACATGCAACTTACATAGCATATTAAAAAGCAGAGACAGTACTTTGCCAACAAAGGTCCATCTAGTCAAGGCTATGGTTTTTCCAATGGTCATGTATGGATGTGAGAGTTGGACTGTGAAGAAAGCCAAGCACGGAAAAATTGATGCTTTTGAACTGTGGTGTTGGAGAAGACTCTTGAGAGTCCCTTGGACTGCAAGGAGAGCCAACCAGTCCATCCTAAAGGAGATCAGTCCTGGGTGTTCATTGGAAGGACTGATGTTGAAGCTGAAACTCCAATGCTTTGGCCACCTCATGTGAAGAGTTGACTCGCTGGAAAAGACCCTGCTGCTGGGAGGGATTGGGGGCAGGAGGAGAAGAGGACGACAGAGGATGAGATGGCTGGATGGCATCACCTACTTGATGGACATGAGTTTGGATGAACTCCGGGAGTTGAAGATGGACAGGGAGGCCTGGCATGCTGCTATTCATGAGGGTGCAAACAGTCGGACACGACTGAGCGCCTGAACTGAACTGAACACAAAAATATAATTTCTAGATCACGTGATAGTTCTATGTTTAATTTTTTGAGGAATCTCCTACTATATTCTATAGTGACAACACCATTCTGCATGCCCACCAACAGTGTATAATGGTTTCAGTTTTTCCCCATTCTTGCTTACACTTAAATACCTTTTGTTTCTATTTTTTAATAACCATCCTAACATGCATGAAAAGATATTCATTGTGGTTTTGATTTTTATTTCTCTGATAATTAGTTATTTTAACAATTGTTTGTTTATATCTGGTAGTCATTTGCATGTATTCTTTAGAGAAATGTCTATTCAAGTACTTTGCCCATTTTTAAATTGAGCTCCTGGCTTTATCTGATACTTGCTTCTAGGAGATTCTTATATATTTGGGCATTAACCACTTACCAGATAGATGGTTTGCAAATATTTTCTCCAATTAAAATATTACCAGTTAATATCCAAAATATATAAATAACTCATCCAACATTAACAAAAAATACAATTAAACCTGTGCAAAGGAAATGAATAGATATTTTTCCCCAAAGAAGACTTTCAGATGATCAATAAAAGCATGAGAAGAAGCTCAACATCACTATTCATTACGGAAGTACACATCAAAATCAGAGTGAGATAACACCTCACATTTTTATATTTGCTATTACAAAAATACAACAGATAATTAGTGCTAGCAAGGATGAGAATGAAAAAGGAACCCTTGTGTATTGTTGGAGGTAATGTAAATCAGTACAGCCAGTATGGAGGGTCCTCCAAAAACTATGTGTGCACTACCATGTATATTGCACCATTATTCACAATAACCAATATATGGGAACAACCTAAGTGTCTGTCAAATGAATGAATGGAAAAAATGTAATACACACAGAAACACACACACAAAGAAATATTATTCAGACTCGCCCATGAGAAAGATAGAAATCTTCAATTTGCAGCAACATGGATGGATCCTGATGGCATTAAGCTAAGTGGAATAAGTCAGAGAAAGACAAATACTGTATGATATCACTCAAATACAAAGTTTTAAAAAGCTCAACCTGTAGAAACAAAGAATTGAGTGATAGTTACCAGAGACTGGGTAATGGGAGAAGTGGGGAGACGTTGTTCAAAGAGTATAGACTCCACTTAGAATAAGCTTGAGTTCTTGGAATCTAATGTAAAGCATCGTGATTACAGCTAATAATACTTATTATATACTTGAAAGTTGATAACATTGACTATTTTTCACCATAAAAAAGAAATGGTAATTGTGTGATACGAGAGAGGAGTTAGCTTAGGCTCTGAGGTAATAATTTTGCAGTATGTAAATGTGTCAGATCAGCATGTTGTACACCTTGAACTCATCCAACGTTATATGCAATTATACCTCAATAAACCTAGAAATAATATTTTTGGAAAAATAATAATGGTCAACAGAGTTGCTTCTGGGTATTATCATGGAAATCTAGTGTCAAAAGTCATTAGTTTATTGTTTTTTAATCTATATACATATATTATTTTAAAATAATAATAGCAACAAAACATGCTTAACATAAAACCTTTAAATCTTATAAAGTAAAATGTCATTTTAAGTAAAATGAACTAAAATATTATAAATAAGATTTTTTAAAAATATTTTAAAAACTGGTGATTTAATTAAAATAGTTCACCATGAAAAAACAGGTGTTTCTTTAGTTTTGTGATATTTAGTTCTCTATTTGTTTTCATTTACTAATTTTGATTTATTTTTCCAGTTTTTTCCCCTTCATTCAGAAATGGTACATTTTTTCACATTATGGGTGACAAAGACTCTCTGACCCAAACTTCAGTGAAGTTCCCCTGTGCTTTCTTCTGTGATACGTTTACACCTTAGCTTACTTCCTTGCTGGATTTACATTCCCAGTTATAGCAAGACTGCTGCTAAATCAGCTTAGTGAGAATCTTCCTAACTTTGATATTTTATCAGCCTGATCTGCCTTTAGTAAGAATCCTATTAAGTTGGCTTGGCAAGTATCTCCTTACACTTAATGGCTCTTCTTAGTAAGTTCCCATCCCTTGACCCGGTCATTCTATTTTGGCAGTGAATCCCCACTTGTCCTTGCTGTGTTTAGAATTGCATTTGATCTTTCTCTCTGAATGCAACAGTTTTGATACCTACCTTGAGAGTCCTGGTTAAATCTTCCTTACTCTTTTAACAGGGTCAAAAATATTTTATTTAACATCAGTTCAGTTCAGTCACTCGGTTGTGTCCGACTCTTTGCTACCCCATGAGTCGCAGCACACCAGGCCTCCCTGTCCATCACCAACTCCCGGGGTTCACTCAAATTCATCCGCATCAAGTTGGTGACTCCATCCAACAATCTCATCCCCTGTCATCCCCTTCTCTTCCTGCCCCTAATCCCTCTCAGCAGCAGGGTCTTTTCCAATGAGTCAACTCTTCGCATGAGGTGGCCAAAGTATTGGAGTTTCAGCTTCAGCATCAGTCCTTCCAGTGAACACCCAGGACTAGTCTCCTTTAGGATGGACTGGTTGGATCTCCTTACAGTCCAAGGTACTCTCAAGAGTCTTCTCCAGCACCACAGTGCAAAAGTATCAATTCTTCGGCACTCAGCTTTCTTCACAGTCCAACTCTCACATCCATACATGACCACTGGAAAAACCATAGCCTTCACTAGATGGACCTTTGTTGGCAAAGTAATGTCTCTGCTTTTGAATATGCTGTCTAGGTTGATCATAACTTTCCTTCCAAGCAGTGTCTTTTAATTTCATGGCAGCAGTCACCATCTGCAGTGATTTTGGAGCCCCAAAAAATAAAGTCGGACACTGTTTGCACTGTTTCCCCATCTATTTTCCATGAAGTGATGGGAGAAGATGCCATGTTCTTAGNTATGGATGTGAAATTTGGACTATAAAGAAGGCTGAGCACTGAAGAATTGATGCCTTTGAACTGCGGTGTTGGAGAAGACTCTTGAGAGTCCCTTGGACTGTAAGAAGATTTAAGCAATCTATTCTAAAGGAGATTAGTCCTGGGTGTCCATTGGAAGGACTGATGTTGAAGCTGAAACTCCCATACTTTGGCCACCTGATGTGAAGAGCTGACTCATTGGAAAAGACCCTGATGCTGAGAAAGATTGAGGGCAGGAGTAGATGGGGACGACTGAGGATGAGATGGTTGGATAGCATCACCAACTCAATGGACATAGGTTTGGGTGAACTCCGGGAGCTGGTGATGGACAGGAAGGCCTGGCATGCTGCGATTCATGGGGTCAGAAAGAGTCGAACACAGCTGAGCATCTGAACTGAACTGCATACATGCAGAATGATGAGCACATCATAAGCTTATATGTTTTTGTTTTCTTACAAAGTTCAGACAACTGCACTGTTCCTATTGAAAAAAAAAAAAAAGAACATCATGATAACTACAAAAGTCTCCCTCAATCACCCTAGTTGTTACACCTTCCAAAGATTACCACTATTCTCACCTCTGTCTCCAAAGGTTGTATTGCTTTTTTAATAAATAACGGCTTTATAATATATTGCTTCTAACTTTAAGTGTATGGAATCTGTCCGTATTTTTGCCTCTTGATTTTTCATTTTTGTTAACATTTTGTTGTGAATATTCTTATCACCACATTGTTTTTTGTATCCATACATTATTCATTTTTACTTCTGTAAAATATTACTTTTTTATGAATATGACACAACATATTTGTTCATTTTTCTGTTGATTACTTTCAAGGTAAGGGACTATAGATTATATTGTTGTGAATGCACTTTTTCCTTCTCTTTGATCCAAATATACACTTATTTCTGTTGGTTGTATCTCCAGAAGGAAGTTGTTTGGTGATAAGCCATGCATGTATCTAACTCTGCTGCTGCTGCTGCTAAGTCGCTTCAGTCGTGTCCTACTCTGCGACCCCATAGACAGCAGCCCACTAGGCTCCTGTCTCTCTGGGATTCTCCAGGCAAGAATACTGGAGTGGGTTTCCATTTCCTTCTCCAACGCATGAAAGTGAAAAGTGAAAGTGAAGTTGCTCATTCATGCCCAACTCTTAGTGACCCCATGGACTGCAGCCTACCAGGCTCCTCCGTCCATGGGATTTTCCAGGCAAGAGTACTGGAGTGGGGTGCCATTGCCTTCTCTGGTATCTAACTCTAGTAGATGTCATCAGGGCTTCCCTTGTAGCCCAGTTGGTAAACAATCTGCCCCTAATGCAGGAGGCCCAGTTGATCCCTGGGTCAGGAAGATCCCCTGGAAACAGAAATGGCAACCTACTCCAGTATTCTTGTCTTGAGAATCCTATGGAGAGAGGAGTCTGGCAGGCAATAGCCCATGGGGTAGTAAAGAGTCGGACACAACTAAGTGACTAACACAAACAATGATTACATATTTTCATACTTTCTTGTCAAATCTCAGTTAAGTTTACCAGTAGATTTTATGCCAGTGGAAGTGTAGTTACCTTATATTGTTGTTTAAAGAGTTCAGAACATGTATCCCTACATATGCCACACTGGCATATTGACTATTTTGAGTTAAAGACACTTGAAAAACAACAGATGCAAAAACACTCTGACTTTCCTCTTTTTTTTTTTTTTTTAATTTTAAATCAGGAGATGAAATTCCTAACTGAAGGGCAATACACCCTATACCAGAAGGTGTATAACATTCTTATCACTAACTGGGAACTTGAGTTGGAAAGAATTCTGTACAAACAGATCTTGATAAAATGATTTTTACTTGCCTTCAGCTCATCAAATATTTAATTACTTTCCTCTTTTTATTCAACTTCCTCTTTTTATTCAGCCTTGGGTAACAGCATTTTAGTTTTGCAGTTTTTTAGATCTTCATTCCTTATGGAGGCACCCATGTCACATAAAGCTTGCATTAAATAAATGTCTATGCTTTTTCACCTGTAGATCTGTATTTGTCAATTTAATTATCAAGCCTGGGGGGCAGGGTGGGTAACTAAGATTGTAGAGGTGAATTTTGCCTCCCTATACTGCTTTAATATGTGTTTTCGAGATCATTATGGAAGCTGAACCACATTTTCAGTTTTTATCAACCAATTGCATACCTTTTTTTATTTTACAGTTTATTTTGCATTTATTTTGGATTAAATTAAATTGTTAATAAATTTTTAAAAAGGTGTCCCAATAAGATTCTTAAATTAAGTGAAATTTATCTTTATCTGGCAAGGCAAAACTTGCACAGTACTTCACACAGCAGTTTGAGAGAGCTATAGTAAAAAAAAAAAAAAAAGCATATATCCCAAATGAAATAATATTCTAAATGCAAGTCTCAGCTGACCAGGTGTACTGTAAATTCTTTGTGATTGACTGGACATGTTCAGTTTTCACATCACAGATGCTGGCAAATCTGGTTTTAAACAAATCTGATATGAGTTGCGTAAGAGCCAGCAGGCCTAAGATTCCTTAGGGAGGTACATATTGCTGAAGCTTAGCAGAGTTTTCATTATCAATATATTCTGGATATAAGAACTTGTTACTATATTGTTACTTATGTTCATGTTCTGAATTTCCTTTTCATCTTGGTAAATATGTCTTTTTGCTTTAATTAACAGAATTTTCTAGCTTTAATGTAACCTAAATTCACAGACTTTTTCTTAATGATTAGGACACTTACCAGGTTCTCTTTCTTTGGGGTACTGATTTTAAAAATTATTCTTTAACCCAAAGTCAAGAAACTTTTGTGTTTTATTTACTCACAGATTAGATTGGGAGCCCACCTAGAGTTTAATTTTATGTTAGAGATTAAGGTAGGTTAATGGTATACTTCGTCCATCTGGACACTTACTGGACGCAGCAACTTTTACAGAAAAGAATAAAATCCTTCAGTGTTCTGCAGTGAAAGATTTGTCAAAAATCACTACCGTTTTATTTGTGAGTCATTTTCTAAACTTTTTATCTTGTTTTCTCTTTATTATTATTTCAAAATCAACCTATTTTTCAAGCTGTGTCTTTGCAGTTCCTTACAGCCCTGGGATTTCTTTGGAGGGAATGATGCTGAAGCTGAAACTCCAGTACTCTGGCCACCTCATGCGAAGAGTTGCCTCATTGGAAAAGACTCTGATGCTGGTAGGGATTGGGGGCAGGAGGAGAAGGAGATGACAGAGGATGAGGTGGCTGGATGGCATCACGGACTCGATGGACGTGAGTCTGAGTGAACTCTGGGAGTTGATGATGGACAGGGAGGCCTGGCATGCTGCGATTCATGGGGTCGCAGAGAGGCAGACATGACTGAGCGACTGAACTGAACTGAAGATATGACTGTATAAATCCTGTTGTATTAGCAGACTTTGTATATAACTGTAAGTATGTTTAAATAGTGTTAAAATCCTGAAACTAGCATAATTATTTCCAAATTATATATAACTATCATTTTATTTTAGCTCTTACAGTAGTACTCTGGTATAATTTAACCTGCATCCTTGTCCATTCTTCACAACAATTATTTAAAATATATATATATATGACCACTAACAGTCAACCAGCAGGTTTTCCCCTGATCCTTATCTAGTTTATTAACTATAAAACAGGAGTATCATCTCCTAGAAGAAGGAAAGCATTCTCTGATACAGCAATACAACCAAATTTTTTAAATATATAGAAATTTCAAGGCATTTCTGTTAGAGCATTACCTTAAATCTTACCTTATTACCTTTAATCTTCCCAGTAAATCAGAGAACTTATAAAATTTTGAATAATTTATCTAATTGAATTTTTGCCTTTTAGTTTCATTTTATTCTGTTTTGCATAAATTCCTCCTTCCTTACACTTTCTCCTAAACCCCACATGACTTTAAGCTTTTCTACTTGGCAATTATATAGAAAAGTTAAAGCATAAAAGCACATGGCTTTCTGAAATCAGATACACCTATATATGCCTCATTCCAACAGTTGGTAGATACGTAACATCGAGCAAATTGAAACTGCATTTATAAAATGGTGACAAAATACTATGGTTATATCTGAATTCTCAGAAACAAAAATGCATACTTCTTAAAGTGGGAACTCAACAAATGTTTTTAGAAGATTGAGTTATCACAGAATTGTCACTGAAGAGCTGTTGGATAGTTTTGTTAAATCCCTCTAGGAGCATTTAAAGTATGATAGTTTTTCAGAGGAGACATTTAAAGAATAAAATTAAATCTGAGAGATGTACTCTCAAGCACAACCTAAAATGAACTTTAGTCATGAACTTATTCTGTTATCAGATTAAACTGAGGCATGGGAATTCTTATATTCAAAATGATTTATTTGTGCTAATTTCATTAACTTTTTTTTAATTAATTAATTTATTTATTTTTAAATTTAACTTTACAATACTCTATTGGGTTTGCCATACATCGACATGAATCCACCACAGGTGCACACAAGCTCCCAATCCCGAATCCCCCTCCCACCTCCCACCCCACAACGTCTCTCTGGATCATCCCCGTACACCAGCCCCAAGCATCCTGCATCCTGTATCAAACATAGACTGGTGATTCGTTTCTTACATAAT
>SJYV01025241.1:157712-201506 GCA_006410875.1 Neotragus pygmaeus
TGAAGAAAGCTGAGCATCGAAGAATTGATGCTTTAGAACTGTGGTGTTGGAGAAGACTCTTGAGAGTCCCTTGGACTGCAAGGAGATCCAACCAGTCCATTCTGAAGATCAACCCTAGAATTTCTTTGGAAGGAATGGTGCTGAAGCTGAAACTCCAGTACTTTGGCCACCTCATGAGAAGATTTGACTCATTGGAACAGACTCTGATGCTGGGAGGGACTGGGGGCAGGAGGAGAAGGGTACGACCGAGGATGAGATGGCTGGATGGCATCACCGACTCGATGGCCGTGAGTCTGAGTGAACTCTGGGAGATGATGATGAACAGGGAGGCCTGGAGTGCTGCGATTCATGGGGTCGAAAAGAGTTGGACACGACTGAGCGACTGAACTGAATTGAACTGAATGTTAACACACTGATTGTAATGAAAATGTACTAATAGGGCCTTCCCTGGTGGCCTGGTAGATAAGAACCTACTTTTCAATGCAGCGGACACGGGTTTGGTGCCTGGTCAGGAAGATTCCACACATCACCAGACAACTGGGCTGATGCACCACAATTGCTGCTATGCTCTAAATACCCCTAGACCCAACTAGTGAGTGAGCCCAAGTAAAGCAACTACTGAAGCCTGTGCTCTAGAGCCTGCACTCTGCAACAGAGAGAAGCCACCACACTGAGAATGAGAAGCCTGTGTACCACACTAGACAGGAGTCCCTGCTAGCTGCAACTAGAGAAAAATCTGTGTAGCAAAGATGACCAGCACAGCCAATAATAAATAAATAAAACTCTTAAAATGTGCTAATAGAAGTCAATTTGCTCTACCCTCTTTTTTCTCCTCCTTTGATCCTCACAATTTGTATTTTTGCATGGTTGCCGTTGTCACTGAAAAAAAAAAAAAGGCGATTATTTGGGACTGTGAGGGAAGGTGGGCTGGACTAAAGAAGGNTCCTTTTCCTATTTGGAGCCAGTCTGTTGTTCCATGTCCAGTTCTAACTGTTGCTTCCTGACCTGCATACAGGTTTCTCAAGAGGCAGGTCAGGTGGTCTGGTATTCTCATCTCTTTCAGAATTTTCCACAGTTTATTGTAATCCACACAGTCAAAGGCTTTGGCATAGTCAATGAAGCAGAAATAGATGTTTTTCTGGAACTCTCTTGCTTTTTCCATGATCCAGCGGATGTTGGCAGTTTGATCGCTGGTTCCTCTGCCTTTTTATAAAACCAGCTTGAACATCAGGAAATTCACGGTTCACGTATTGCTGAAGCAGTTAGCTGCGTCTTTTTTCTTTTTTTTTTGTATTTAAGCAAAAGGAAAAACAAATGTTTTAGTTTTAAGTAACACTTAAAAAATCATTTATGCACTAATGTATATCTCTTTAAAAATATTTAAGATGTAAAGGAATTTTTTTAAAATCAAATATGTTTATCTAAAAATATAAGTGATTTTTCCCCCCTCAGGAGGCAAAGAATTTGAAGTGATTTAAAGAAGCCATCAGATATCATCTGATTTTATATTCTGATTCTATCCTGTGCTCTGGTGTTCAGTCATGTCCAACTCTTTGCCACCCCATGAACTGTAGGTACCTAGGTTCCTCTGTCCATAGAATTTTCCAGGCAAGAATACTAGAGTGTATTGCCATTTCCTACTCCAGGGGATCTTCCCAACCTAGGGATCAAACCTAGGTCTCTTGTGCCTCCTGCATTGGCAAGCAGGTTCTGCACCAAGGTGCCACAGAAATTTTATGCTGTAATAATAAATATTGTGATTATTTTTTAGAGTAAATTTTCACCATAACTTTTAATAAAATCCATAACAGTGGTTTTTAATAGAAGCCACCCAAATAGTGAGCCTTTTTGATGTTGCCCTTTATCATATTGAGAAATATCATTGGGAAATACTTTGTCTATCATTCTTAGTTTAGTGAAACTTGTAGGGAATGACTTGGAATTTGTACGATGCTTTTCCTGCATCAGTAGAGATGATCATATATTTTAATTTTTTTAGTCTGTTAGTGTGGTGAGTTGCATTCATTGGTTTCAAAATGTTAAATCAACATTAAATTCCTGTAATAAACCACACATGGTTGTAAGGTAAGGTAAGGTAAGGTGAAGTCGCTCAGTCGTGTCCAACTCTTTGTGACCCCATGGACTGTAACCTACTAGGCTTCTCCGTCCATGGGATTCTCCAGGCAAGAATACTGGAGTGGATTGCCATTTCCTTCTCCAGGGAATCTTCCCAACCCAGGGATCAAACCCAGGTCTCCCGCATTGGAAGCAGACGCTTTAACCTCTGAGCCACCAGGGAAGCACACAAGGTTGTAACATTTTATCAATTTGTATTATTATTGGATTTAAAATTTTTAAAGAATCTTTGCGCCTATACCCATGAGTTTGTAGTTTTCTTTTCTTGAAATCACTTTTCACTGGATTCCTTAACCCATTTACATTTAATGTATATATTAATATATATATTTTTTAATATAGCATGTCAATAATTACTTTCTGTTTTTGTCATCAGTTTTCTCTTTCTTAGTTCCCCCTTCTGGATAGAGTACTTTTTATCATTTCATTTCAAATATATATTGGCTTCTTATCTACAGCTCAGGTTTATATTACTCATCTTTAATCTAGCACCATATATTTTCATGAGATACTGTAGAGTCTCACATGTGGTATAAGCCCATTTTCTGCTACTGCCCATTTTACTGATATTACACACTATCTTTCCTGGTTCTTATTTCAGAGCAATGGTAGGCTCATTAGTAGCATAGTATTCATGCTTCAACTTTAGAGATAAAGTATAAATGCAGTTGGTAGAATTCCCCCCACCCCCATTTCTTTGTGGGACTAGTTTTAACTACAAATTCAGTTATTTTAATAAATATAAGAACATACACGTTATTTTGGGTGAATTTTGGTACCTATGTCTTTCAAAAAATGTATGCATTTTATCCATGTTGTGAACTTTTTGACATATCATTTTAATATCTGTAGATATTCTAAATCTAGTGAAACTTTTTACTATGGCTTACTAGTAAAAAAAAGTTCATATGCACTAGAGAAGAATATATATACTATCACTCCACCTAATATATATTAGGTAGAGTGTTCTGGAATGTAAAATATATTAATTTTGTTGATAACATTGTTCAAATATTCTATATCTTTATAAATTTCTCTCCATCTGTTTTATCAGTTATTGAGAGGAATTTAATTCCATGACCAAAATTGTGGATTTGTCTATTGATGTTTTTTCCTTTACATGCCTATCCGTTTTTGCTTCATGTATTTTGAAGCTCTGCTATTAGATTCATTAACCTGATTCTTACATCTTTTCTCTAAATTGAAGCCCTTATCAATTTATAACCCTCCTTTCCCTACTTTGTTCTTAAATACTGCTTGCTATCAACTCAATTAATCCAGCTTTCTTTTGGTTATATATCCTTTTTCATTCTTCAAATTTTAATGCCTTTGTACTTTTATACTAAAATGAGACTTGTGATAGATATCATAGAGTTGGAATTTGCTATTTTTATCGCTCTTGATAACCTCTGCCTTTTAATTAAGTTTAGGACATTTAAACTTAATGTGATTATTTATACATTTAGAGGTTATTGGCTGAGCTACATCCTATTTCATGAGGATAAAAGCCATATCTTCAGTGTGGGAAGAGAAAGCTAGAAGTGTGGGTCAAAGATACAGCCTAGCAGTCATATCTGCCCTGTATTTCTCTGTGAATGTAAAATGTCTTTTTAAATTTTTATTTTTCTATGTACCTGTTACAACTGAATATAAATTATATGCATATCTTAACAATATAGCATTGCTCCTTGACTGGAGCTGTGACAAATTTATTTGATATCTTCTTAGTATTTTAGTCAAAATTAGGTTGGTGTGAGTCTAGCTATGATGAATATCAAGAATATAACATTGTAAAAATGGAAAGTAATAATCTATATCCCTTTATTAGGTCAACTACTATGAGTGATTTGGTTAATATATGCAATGACACTATTTATGCTACTTGAAGAATTGTAATGACCCCTTTTTTTGGGGGGTTGTTTTGTTTGTAGTATAGACATTCAATAAATATTGCCTATAAGGAGTGTATTGACATCAAAGTTTTATACTGAAGTTTTAAAGTTAGAAATGAAAATTTCAAGTGTGTTTCTCTAAAGAGTAATTTCCATGCATTTTGACATATTTTCAGAGCTGCATCTTAACATTTTATGTAACTCTGTCATTAGAATGAGCACAATGGCTTCCCTTTTAATTATAGAAAAATAAAATATTTTCACTTTAGAGTTTGTAGCAATATCCATATTATATGGTCATGGCAGAATCAGTTCAGTTCAGTTCAGTTGCTCAGTTATGTCTGACTCTTTACGACCCCATGGGCTGCAGCACGTCAGGCCTCCTTGTCCATTACCAACTCCTGGAGTTTACTCAAACTCATGTTCATTGAGTTGGTGATGCCAGAATAAGACATTTCTAATTTTGAATAAAATAAATCATTTTAGGACTTACTTTCTTTTTCCTTTTCCATTTTTCTTTATTATTTTCTAATAGCAGGGTAACTCAAAATACTATTTAAACATTCAAATATAGCTTTGAAATATTTAAGGAAGCATTCAATCAGTACTAACTAAAAATACCAAAATATATAGCAAATAAGTCTCTTTATCTTGTCAAGGTAGAATATCCCCAAACTATGTACATCATTATTTATAAATTTTCTGTTTCAAAATAGTATCTGACATACTGAACAAATCCTTGATTATGATCTGTATTATATATTGTATTATTAGTAGTAACATTGGAGATTAAAAATATGATAAAATTCTATTTTATTTACAACATCTAAGTCACCTATCTACCTGACTGTAAATTAATATAGTATTAAGCTTAAAATCTTATTTAAGATAGCTGTCTGTCATGTGCTTTATGAAGTTAGCTTTTTGAACGCATGTGTATAAAGGAAATATTACTTAGGCATTTAGCGAATTGATAAAGACATGAAAAACTAAAATTTAAGTTACTTTCCATAGAATAGATTTTAAAAATTCAATTAATTTCAATAGTGCTATTTCCCACTTTGATTTGAGAATATATATTAGATGCAGTTTCTAAAACTTAAAGGAAAATGTTAAACTTGAAACATGAGCTCTGAAAAACAGAACTGTGCCATCTGCATTTCTTGACACTATCATATGACCTTGATATTCTAGCCATCTAAAATATATTTTTATGGGATTAAATGCTTATGATAAAAAGGAGGAAAATACAATTTGCTTAGCTCACTTACATTTATGTTGAGATAGTTTAGGAATTATTCTTATTTTTTAACTCAACATGTATCCTTGATATGAAATAAAATGCTCCTTATACCTGCCTTGAGATTATTAAAATAGTTTATTTATTCTTCATTGTTTTCTTTTTTATGCTAGACAATACTTCTTTTTTACCTTAGATTTCCAACATCATTTCTTATAGATATAAACCAAAAATGTTAAATATATCCCTCCGAGGTCTAAAGATATTTTTGCTTCTATTTCTTTGGGATGACTTCTGCTCATAGGTAGATAAATAATTGCTGACTTTATTATCTGAGTTCTGACAGCTAAAGTATAAATTCTTCTGAGAATATTTGCTTTAAAATGAAACAGCATCTTCTTTTCTTAGAATATTCCCTATTGGTAAGATTCATGTTGTTTCTCTTTTGGTCACCTTTTATAGTTGGTCACATCTTTCAAGTTACCTCTTTTATGAAAATATTTTCTATATTCTGAGATGTAATTCATTACTTAACACCTCAGCTGAAACTGAAATTATGTAACTAATATATTGGAAAATTTCAGTTTCCTGTTTCCTTCCACCAGCATGTGCATGGTTAGTTTTTCTGTGGCTATAATTAACATAAAATTTCCATAGAAACATTCAAAGTTGTGTCCTATTTTTCACTTTGTAAAAACATGTTGTATTTTCTGTTTTTTTCTGCTCCTTATTCTTCTTTGTAGAACACTGCCTTGTCTGATCTTGTATTTCTACATTTTTATAAGACACTTGAAATTTTCCAAATTACTTTGAAAACTGTATGTTTTTATTATTTTTTTAATGCATACATGGATAATTCACTTCTTGATGATATTAAATTTTAATATCAACCAACATGTTCAGTTCAGTCGCTGAGTCGTGTCCAACTCTTTGTGACCCCATGAATCGCAGCACGCCAGGCCTCACTATCCATCATCATCTCCCGAAGTTCGCTCAGACTCACGTCCATCCAGTCACTAATGCCATCATCCAGCCATCTCATCCTCTGTCGTCCCCTTCTCCTCCTGCCCCTAATCCCTCCCAGCATCAGAGTCTTTTCCAGTGAGTCAAGTCTTCACATGAGGTGACCAGAGTATTGGAGTTTCAGCTTTAGCATCATTCCTTGCAAAGAAATCCCAGGGCTGATCTCCTTCANTCTTTCCCAGCATTAGGGTCTTTTCAAATGAGTCAGTTCTTTGCATTAGGTGGCCAAAGTATTGAAGTTCAGATTCATCATCCATCCTTCCAATGAATATTCAGGACTGATTTCCTTTAAGGTGGACTGGTTGGATCATCTTTCAGTCCAAGGGTGCATGCTGCAGTCCGTGAGGTCGCAGAGTCGAACATGACTGAGCGACTGAACTGAACTAAGTGTGCATTAATCTTTCCTCATGTGTTTTCATGGCTTGCTAGCTCATTTCTCTTTAGTGCTGAATAACATGCCAGTTTATCTGTTCATCTACTGAAGAACATCTTGGTTGCTTCTCAGTTTTAGCAATTATGAATAAGGCTACTCAGATATTCAAGCGTGGTTTTAAGTATACATAAAATTTGGGTAAATAGCAAAGGGCAAAATTGCCAGAAGGTCATATGGTAAAAGTGTGTTTGGTGTTTTAAGAAAGAGCCTAACAGCCTTGCACAGTGAGTGTGTCGTTTTGCATTCCCACCAGCAGTGATTGAGAATTCCCATTGCTCTGCATTCTCATCAGTGCTTGGTATTATCTGTGCTTCAGATTTTGGCCATTCTAATAAGTGTGCAGTGGCATTTTGTTTTAATTTGCATTTTCCTTGTGACATATGTGAAGCTTCTTTTTATATGCTCATTTGCCATCTGTATATCTTTGGTGAGATGTCAAAGTGTTTGATCCATTGTAAAATTGAACTGTAAAATTGGATTGTTAATTTTCTTATTGTTNTAATTTGCATTTTCCTTGTGACATATGTGAAGCTTCTTTTTATATGCTCATTTGCCATCTGTATATCTTTGGTGAGATGTCAAAGTGTTTGATCCATTGTAAAATTGAACTGTAAAATTGGATTGTTAATTTTCTTATTGTTGAGTTTTAAGAGTTCTTTGCATATTTGGATAACAGTCCTTTGTCAGATGTGTCTTGCAAATATTTTCTTTTAGTATGTGGTTTGTCTTTTCATTCTCTTTACAGTGTCCTTAACAGAACTGAAGCTTTTAATTTAAATGAAGTATAGCTTATGAATTTTTTTCATGGACTATCCCTTGATGTCATATTCTAGAATAGATAATTTAATTTATTCTGTAGAGTGGGATTATAGGAATGGGTAACAGTTCATAATCCACAGACTGTTGTCATTAGTCTTTTTTATTTTTTCTGCCTCTACCCTCTCCCTTTCCACTGCTCACTCTTTCAGTCCTAGATATTCTTCAGAAGCTCCAAAGACTTTTATACTGTGCAGTGATATATCTCCTTACTCTTGAACCTTTACTTCAGCTAACAATACTCAGTTTCTTGGTAGAAGACCCTCCATTCTTATCACAAATCAGTGAAACTTTCCCAAAGCAAACCTCTTTAAGAGGATCCAAGGTACACATGGGAAAATAATGGAATGGTCTTATTTTCATTATACATGCTAATTTTCATGTGCAATGAGGAGGAGGACAATTGGAGAAGAAAGTCTATAAGTATTATATCAGGGATAAATGGAATGTTGGAGTAAACAGAGTTCTTACAAGTTGTTGATTTTTTTTTTTCTTTATCAATGAAAAATTCTTATGTATGCAATTTGGTTTAACTAAAATGTTTTCTATAGAAGAAGTGAATTTGGCACGTACCATTAATGCCTAGACAGAGAAAAGACTCTTCATGAGATAGTTTCCTGGCTATGGAATACTGCAANTTTTTTTTTTCTTTATCAATGAAAAATTCTTATGTATGCAATTTGGTTTAACTAAAATATTTTCTATAGAAGAAGTGAATTTGGCACGTACCATTAATGCCTAGACAGAGAAAAGACTCTTCATGAGATAGTTTCCTGGCTATGGAATACTGCAAATAAGCAATTTGGGGGAAAAAGAGTGGTTAAAGCAGAAGGAAGCAACGGTGGGTCTCTAGTTTGTGGTTGTGGGCCTCACGTAGGTAAATTGCATTCTATATTTCTGCATAATAGGACTTGAAAGCTCATGCTGAACTTGACTCTCAAAAGTTTCCAAACCTTCAACTGATAGTAGGAAATGGTGGGGTAATTACTTGCTGGTAAAGTGCTTTGAGATCCTTAAATAAAAAGTGTTCATTGTGTGGGTTTAGAGGTTTAAAGAAAGAATCTTTTGGTTGTAGATTTATCCATTTTTTTCTGTATTATAATTTTTTTCAGAAACATCAGTGTCTTTGTGGATTGCTTCTGTCTTTATGGAATTCTGACTTTTAGGCAGCTTTTGGAAACAAAGTGATAACAAAAGAAACATGCAGTCACTTCTTTGTTGTGTGGGTTTTTTATTTAACATTTTTTTTACACCCTCTAGCCTTTTATCTTTACATGTTCTTTTTGTCTGACATTTCTGCATTCATCACCGCATGTCTGGTTGCAATAAGGCTATTATAAGATGGATGGATGAGGAGATGACAGGAATACAGACAATTCAAGTTTTTCATTTCCTTTGTAGTTGGAGTTTTAATAGTTCTCTAAATCTGTATTTATGTTCTTATCAAGGCTTCCTTTTAAAAGAAAGTAGATAATAGTTTTTCTTCCTGTCTCATTCCCAAAATGTTTTCCATGATTCCTATTTTTACAATATTAATAAGTCTCTATATTACAGAGATAAAGAGAAATTCACTTACATTCAGTGAAACCAACTAACTTAGTACCTGCTCAAAAGCCTCAGAATCTCCTTCTCTGGAAGTCAAGGTAATTGTACTCCTAGGCTTCCTTTTGTTAACTCAATAAGCAGCAGCTTGTATGTGGAACAAGTATTCAAAAAAAAAATTCTGATGGGGGTTTTTATCATTTCCAAATTATGAGTGTCCTGCTATAGAGTTGTAAATTGGACTTGAAGCAGAATTTTTAAGTAGGTAAAAGTCAGAGACAGTTAATGCTGATTTACATAAGAATGACTTTTGATAGGTTATGTATTTATTTTAAAAAAATCCTGATACACTGAATTTTTTTTCCAGAGTTAATGTAGAAAATGATGTTGTAGCACAAAACATTTTAAGCTAATGCAAAATGAATTTCCATGAGTAAATGGTATTTCAGTTCTTTTCCTTCCTTGGTAACTTGTTTTTCATCTCTAAGGGAAGCGCTTTCAAATTATTTGGCTGTGACCCGGTATGCAGAATGGAGTCATAAATAGGTAGCATACATTCAGCAGTTATTTTACCATAGCATAAGATGTCTAGACCAACAGTGAAGGCTCAGCCTATTATCTGGCTACTAGTCAACTTTATACTATATATATATGGAAACGTATGACTTGAACTAATGAACATCTCAGATTTATTCTATGTGCTTATTGAGGTGGAATAAATATATGGATAGCCAAAAATTTCCTTGACATACAGTTAGTGTTTTATTTATTTATTTATTTACCTTGTTAACTAGTGCTGCTTTTCCTAGCCTTTGCAGGTCCTGATGTTTTTGACTTACAGACAGTGTTGTCAGTTCCTGCATCAGTCCTCTACCACTGATGGCAGTCAGACTTCAGGAAGCCCATGCTCAGCCACAGGTGGAGTTCTTATTTGCCATGCTGTTCTAAGCCTGGTGTTCATAGCATACGAAGTCAATCCTGGGCTCCAATGTTACTTGAGAGACAGACCTTTGAAATCCTCCTGTGTTTTCCAAATTTATGTGACTAGGTATTTGGTTTGACTTCCTTATTTTTTTCTTTAGTTCTCCTAGTGGGAACTCATTATTCTAGTTTAGGGCTATGACACAATATAGATATCCCTTGCCACCGTTTGTTCCTTTTCCATGGTGCTTGGGTCCTTTTATCACTATCAATGTCAAATCAAGATTAAATGGAGAATTATGTGCCTAACCTTAAGTATTGCCATGTTTTGAAAATCTCCTGGGCTTCACACTCATTATATTGGATGTGCTGAATTGTTCTAATTTGCACCTCTTCTGAAGTTAAGTCCTTCATGCATATCAGTTGTCTTGTATTAGTCCCATCCATTTCTGGTTTCCTTACCTTTTCCTACCATCTTGTTGCTAAGATTCCAGTATCTTTTAGAGCTGAATACATTTAAGTTAGGGCATTGCTATTTAATCCTTGATTCTCAAACTATTCCAAGGAATGATCTTCAGTTCAGTTGCTCAGTTTTGTCCGATTCTTCGAGACCCCGTGAATCGCAGCACGCCAGGACTCCCTGTCATCCATCACTAACTCCCAGAGTTCACTCAAACTCATGTCCATCAAGTCGGTGATGCCATCCAACCATCTCATCCTCTGTCATCCCCTTCTCCTCCTGCCCCCAATCCCAGCATCAGAGTCTTTTCCAAAGAGTCAACTCTTCACATGAGGTAGCCAAAGTATTGGAGTTTCAGTTTTAGCATCAGTCCTTCCAATGAACACCGAGGACTGATCTCCTTTAGGATGGACTGGTTGGATCTCCTTGCAGTCCAAGGGACTCTCAGAAGTCTTTTCCAACACCACAAGTCAAAAGCATCAATTCTTCGACACTCAGCTTTCTTTATAGCCCAACTCTCACATCCATACATGACCACGGGAAAAACCGTAGCCTTGACTAGATGACCTTTGTTGGCAAAGTAATGTCTCTGCTTTTGAAAAATGCTATCTAGGTTGGTCATAACTTTCCTTCCAAGGAGTAAGCGTCTTTTAATTTTACAGCTGCACACCATCTGCAGTGATTTTGGAGCCCCCCAAAATAAAGTCTGACACTGTTTCCACTGTTTCCCCATCTATTTCGCATGAAGTGATGGGACTGGATGCCATGATCTTTGTTTTCTGAATGTTGAGCTTTAAGCCAACTTTTTCACTCTCCTCTTTCACTTTCATCAGGAGGCTTTTTANTCTGCTTTTCAATATGCTATCTAGGTTGGTCATAACTTTTCTTCCAAGGAGTGTCTTTTAATTTCATGGGTGAAATCACCATCAACATGTTAAGGTATTCCAATTATATAAATCTTCTATATTATATATGTATATATATAAATTTTCAAAATAATATTATAAAATATTTCTTAAATTTATCCCTAAGTGCTTTAGAATATTTGTTTTCACTGAGTATTTTATTTTCTAACGGTGGGAAGTAACAGTAAAGCCATATCTATCTATTTTCTCCTTTATCATTGGGGAAAGTATAAGTTATTACACAAGGTAAATATAGTAACATCTGGCTTAATAGGGAGAAACATGGTCAAGGTTAATGTCCTACCTTTCAGTTGGCATTCTATAGGCTAGAAAAGTAATGGAGATATGAGGCTTTTCTGCAGCCTCAACTTTTAATTAATTCTTGGTATTTATTGGTGTCAAGAGGCAGTTGGGGTCAGATGGGTCATACTCCTTGTTCCAGTGTCCTTTTCTCAAGTTTCATATTTTACACCTGTTATGAAACTGTCAGGAAGTACTGAACTACCTGTTCATGGGTATCAAGAAACAGCCACAGTAGCCACAGTGGTGTTAGCAAAATATGCATTTTCTCATTGGTTCCAATAGAGGCGTCAGATGTGAGAGCATATGTGCTAATTTAGAGGGAAATATTAGAGACTTGGCCGTAAAACCACTCCTCGAACCCATTGAAAATTTCTGTAATCACTGATTTTCCAAGTTGAATAAACATAATTTTGTTAAAATACCCAGAGTAGGGACTTCCCTACCCCGGTGGTCCTGTAATTAAGAATCTACCTTCCAATGCAGGGGGCAGAGTCCATCCCTGGTTAGGGAGCTAAGCTCCCACATGCTGCAGCGCACCTGGACTCATGCTCTGCAGCTACTAAACCAGTGCACAAACAAGATTAAAAAAAAAAAGGATAGAAGCCTCAATAGACATTTTTCCAAAGACATACAGCTAACCAACAGACACATGCTAAGATGCTCAACATAAATAATCATCAGGAAAATGCAACTCAAACCACAAAGAAGAACTTCCCTGGTGCTGAAGCAGTTAAGACTTTAAACTCCCAGTGAGAGGACCTGGATTTGATCCTTGGTCAGTTGAAACTGAGTTCACAGGTCAGGCTGCAATTAGAGATACTGAGTGCTACGACTAAAGATCCTGCATGCTTCAGCTAAAGAACCCTGCATGCCGTAATGAAGATCAAAGATCCTGAATGCCACAACTAAGACCCAGCACAGCCAAATAAGTAAATAAATATATTTTTTTAAAAAACAAACACAATGAAGACTTTCTGGTGGTCCAGTGGTTAAGAATCTGTCTACCAGTGCAGGGGACAAGGGTTCAATCACTGGTCCAGGAATATCCCACATGCTGAGCAACAACTAAGCCCATGTACCATAACTACTGAGTCCATGGTCCACAGACTGCATGCCACAGCTACTGAGAACTTTTGCCACAACTACTCAAGCTTTTTAATATACTGCCTAGGTTTGTAATTGCTTTTCAGCCAATGAGAAAGTGTCTTTTAATTTCATGGCTGCAATCATGGTCCACAGTGATTTTGGAGCCCAAGAAAATAGTGTGTCATTCTTTCTATTTTTTCCTTGTCTGTTTTTCATGAAGAGACAGAACTTGGATGCCAGCATCTTATTTTTTTGAATATTGAGTTTCAAGCCATCTTTTTTACTCAAGAATCTCTTTAATTCCCCTTCACTTCCACCATTAGAGTGGTATCATCTGCATGTCTGAGGTTGCTGATATTTCTCCCAGCAATCTTGGTTCCAGTTTGTGATACATCTGTCCTGGCATTTTGCATGATGTACTCTGCATGTGACTTAAATAAGAGGGTGACAATATACCACCTTGGCATACTCCTTTCCCAATTTTGAACCAGTCTGCTGCTCCATGTCTGGATCTAACCATTGCTTCTTGACCTGCATACAGGCTTCTCAGGAGGCAGGTAAGGTGATCTAGTATTCCCATCTCTTTAAAAATTCTCCACAGTTTGTTGTGATCCACACAGTCAAGGCTTTAGCATAGCGAGTGAAGCAGTAGATGTTTTTCTGGAATTCTCTTGCTTTTTGTATGATTCGACAGATGTTGGCAATTTGATCTCTGGGTGCTCTGCCTTTTCTAAACATCTAAACATCTGGCTTATACATCTGGAAGTTCTTGGTTCACATACTGTTGAAGGCTAACAGAGAATTTTGAGGATTACCTTGCTAGCATGTGAAATGGGCACAGTTGTGCGGTACTTTGAACATTCTTTGGCATTTCCCTTTTTGAGATTGGAATGATAACTGACTTTCCCCATTCCTGTGGCCACTGTTGCTGCTGCTGCTAAGTCGCTTCAGTTGTCTCTGACTCTCTGGGAACACATAAACGGCAGCCCACCAGGCTCCCCCATCCCTGAGATTCTCCAGGAAAGAATACTGGAGTGGGTTGCCATTTCCTTCTCCACTGTAGTGGCAACTGTAGTGTTTTCCAACTTTGTTGGCATACTGAGTGCATCACTTTAACAGCATCATCCTTTAGGATTTGAAATAGTTCAGCTGGAATTCCACGGCCTTCACGGTTTTGATTGTAGCAATGCTTCCTAAAGCCCATTTGACTTCACACTCCAGGATCTGACTCTAGGTGAGTGACCTTACCATCGTAGTTATCCAGGTCATTAAGACTTTTTTTTTGTACAGAATACTTGCCACCACTTCTTAATCTTTCTGCTTCTATTAGGTTCTTATTATTTCTGTCCTTTATTGTACCCATCTTTGCATGAAATGTTCTCTTGGTAAGTCTAATTTTCTTGAAACGATCTCTTGTCTTTCCCATTCTATTTTTTCCCTCTATTTCTTTGCCTTGTTCACTGATGAAGGCTTTCTTCTCTCTCTTTGCTATTCTTTGGAAGTCTGCATTCACATGTATGTATCTTTCCCTTTCTCCTTTGCCTTTTGCTTCTCTTCTTTTCTCAACTATTTGTAACCTTCCTCAGACAACCATTTTGCCTTGCTACATTTCTTTTTCTCGGAGATGGTTTTGGTCATCACCTCCTGTACGATGTTACCAACCTCTGTCCATAGTTCTTCAGGCACTGTATCTATAAGATCTAGCCCCTTAAATCTATTTCTCACTTCCACTGTATAATCATAAGGGCTTTTATTTAAGTCATACCTGAATGGTCTACTGGTTTTCTCTATTTTCTTCCAGTTTGAATTTTGCAATAAGGAGCTCATGATCTGAGCCACAGTCAGCTCCAAGTCTTGTTTTTGCGTACTGTATAGAGCTTCTCCATCTTTGGCTACAAAGAATATAATCAATCTGATTTCAATATTGATTCTGGTGATGTCCACATATAGAGTCATCTGTTTTCTTGTTGGAAAAGGGTGTTTGCTATGACCAGTGGATTCTTTTGGCAAAACTCTGTTAGCCTTTGCCCTGCTTCATTTTATTCTTCAAAGCAAAACTTTCCTGTTACTCCAGGTATCTCTTGACTTTCTACTTTTCATTCCAGTCTTGTATGATGAAAAGGATACAATTTTTTTTTTTTTTGGTGTTAGTTCTAGAAGGTATTATAGGTAGGTCTTCCTAGAAACATTCAATGTTAGCTTCTTCTGCATTACTGGTTGGAGTAGAGAGGTTATTAGGGTAAGTGAAATAAGTTAGGCAAAGAAAACCAAATAATGCTTGATTTCACTTATAGGTAGAATCTGAAAACAAAACAAATTAGCAAACATTTAACAGCAAGAAAACAAATAGGCAGTTGCCAGAGGATATTGAGTATTGGGAATGAGAAATATTGGTGATGGAAATTAAGAGGGATAAACTTCTAGTTTACAAGGAGAAGAGAAGAAGGAGAAAAGGGAGCAGAATGAGAGAAGGGGTGGGGTGGGGGAGGAGAAGAAGATGATGTAGAGGAGATGAAGGAGGAAAAGGAAGAGAAATGGCCATAGCAACACTTACGGGAAAGTATAGCAAACAAAACTTTTCATATTTACTCAGAAATACATCACTGCAGATAGTGACTGTAGCCATGAAATTAAAAGATGCTTACTCCTTGGAAGAACAGTTATGACCAACCTAGATAGCATATTGAAAAGCAGAGACATTACTTTGCCAACAAAGGTCCGTCTAGTCAAGGCTATGGTTTTTCCTGTGGTCATGTATGGATGCGAGAGTTTGACTGTGAAGAAAGTTGAGCACCAAAGAATTGATGCTTTTGAACTGTGGTATTGGAGAAGACTCTTGAGAGTCCCTTGGACTGCAAGGAGATCCAACCAGTCCACTCTAAAGGAGATCAGCCTTGGGTGTTCTTTGGAAGGAATGGTGTTAAAGGTGAAACTCAAATACTTTGGCCACCTCATGTGAAGAGTTGACTCATTGGTAAAGATTCTGATGCTGGGAGGGATTGGGGGCAGGTGGAAAGAGGAACGACAAAGGATGAGATGGCTGGATGGCATCACTGACTCGATGGACATGAGTTTGAGTGAACTTCAGGAGTTGGTAATGGACAGGGAAGCCTGGCATGCTGCGATTCATGGGGTCGCAAAGAGTTGGACATGACTGAGCGACTGAACTGAACTGAACTGACTGAAGAGTTGTGATCAAAACAGAGACCCCTAAAACAGATAAATGGTGATAAGATTACTTGTTGTATTCTAAAATAATATTGAAGATCAGTATTTAAAGCTCTGCTATCCAAAACAAAACAAAAAGCAAAAATTTTTTTAAGGTAAAAGTAACTAGACTTACATATTGAAAATAAAGAAACTAGACAGTAACCTCATATAATAGGTGAAATAAAATTCCATCTGAAACAAAAGTCTAAATTTGGGGGGAAAAATGTGTTTTCATTTTATGTAGGAAAATCAATCATTAAGCAAGATGTCAAAAATCTCAAAATATAAAAATTAATTACAACAGTGTTAAAACAAATATCATTATATATATATATATATATATTTAAAACAAAAAGCACTGGGATAGGGAAAACACACCTTCAGCTCTCCCATCACTGAGCTCATGCAATCTGTATAAGGATGCTTCCACATAACATCACCTAATTAAAAGTGCAATAGGTAACAGTGTCACCTATGTTTATAGAAGCAAAGAAAGATAACCAAAGTGAAAAGGCAGAGAAACTTCTCTCAATGGACAGAGCAAGAAAAACTTGAAAAACAAATAAATAATCTATATGATAAAGAATTCAAGGAATTGGTAATAAAAATATTAATTGAATTAGGGAAAATAACTGATATATACATTGAACATTTTAACAGTGAACTAGAAAATATAAAAAAAGAAGCAATCAGAAACATTCAATAACTACAATTAATTAAAAAATGGGAATGAATAGTAGACTAAGTGATACAGACAAACATGTATGTGATCTGGAAGACATAATAATGAAAATCATCCCCTAAGAGAGGTGAAATGAAAAAAATGAAACAATTTAAGAGATCTCTGAGAAAACATCAAAGATACCGACATTCACAGTATAGATATTTCAGAGGCATAAGAGTTCAAAAAGGAGATTTTAAAAATGTATTGGAGGAAATTACTCCCTCCCTCTTTCTCTCTTTCTTTCTTCATGTTTCTACAATTTCTAGAATGAAAGTATGTTGCTGCTTTTGGTAAATTTAAAAGTAATCATTGATTCCCTTTCACGTAATGACTCCTTATGCTGCTTGTAGTTAATCTGCTGAGAACAACCACAAAACCTGGGAAAAAAATTAAAATGCCTCTCTCAAGGCATTGAGAAACTAGCAAGGCAGTCAGTTTTTTTAAAAATGAAATAAGGATGTGAACCAAAAGCATTAAATCCAATAGTTGGATCTGCTTCTCTGCTTGAGGCAGTTATGAATTCTAAAGAAGTTTAAGTGTAAAGGCTGACTAACTTATAAGAACTAGAGCAGGGGGTAAAAACGGAGTCCACAGGACACCAAAAAGGAAGGTCCTGATAAATAGCCAGGCTCTTCTACTGCTATGCCCTAGAAGCAAGCAAGGACAGGAGAGAACCAGACCTCACAAGTAAAGAAGCCCTCCTTTCACTCAGTTTTGCCTCTGGCAAAATCGTTTCTGGAGGAACATAATATTTCCAAGAGCCCTCATGTTTTTCAACAAAATGTGATACTCTGTCACTTTATAAAACTAAAGCAAGTATAAAAATAATTCGTCATTAAAAAGTAAATAATTGTCCCCAAACAGTAAGATATAGACTATATTGGAATCACAAAAATCTATATGCAGAAATTTCCAGACAGAAAATTTAAAATGTTTTTAAATATGTTCAAGAAATTAAGTGAAAATGGGAAAAATGAAGAAGCTTGTAGACTAAATATTAGCATGGTATCTGGGCTTAAAGAATCTGATTAATGACATGAAGAAACTCCTGAAGAAATAATCAGTTACTAGAATACAGCTGAAAAAATGTGCAAAGATGGTGAAATAATATGATGAAAAGTACCAAAGGGAATTCAAAAATAATGCAAGAAATGCAGTAAAATATATATATATATATATATATATGTAATTGAAGTGCCAGAAATAGGACAAAAACAAATGAAACCACATGTAAGTACAAAATATGAAAATGACTGCAAACTAAAAAGAAAGTAAAATCTTTAAAACAGTCAAAAGAAAAGGCCAAATTTCTCTTGAAAGAGGATCATTGAATTGGACGTTGACTTCTCAAAAAAGATATTGACAGAAAAATTTGGAGTGACATTTCTAAAGAAAGAAAATAACTAAGAGATTTATTTATACAGTAAAACATCCAATTTACAAATGAACTTGAAATTTTAAAAATTAGTGGAAAAAAACTAATTTTAGCAGGTCATTATAAAGAAAATTATAAAGGGATTATTTTAGTCAAAAAAAAGTGATTATCTTTTTTTAGTCAAAAAAAGATATACAAAGATAGATGCATTAGAAAATTTATAATACTTTTTGAGAGAAAAAAAAACTAAATAATAGGACTGCTATGCCACATTCATGCATTGAATGGTACACAATTATAAAAATGTCAGTATTCTTCAAGTAAATACATAGATTGAATTTCAATCAAAAGCCCAATATATTTTGTGTGTGTATGTACATCTAAACTGGATCTAAACTTTACATGGAAATACACATGTCCAATAACATCCAAAGTGTTACTGAAGAAGTTACAGAACTTTCACTGTGCACTGTTAACACTAACTACACAACCATGGTAAAACAGCGTGATGATATTACTAACATACTAATGGTATAAAATAAGTATAAATAGATGTACTAATGGTATATAATAAAGAGTGAAGAATCTGACTTACACACACATGCACATACACAGACACATACACACATATATGTGCACACATACACACACACAAACATGTCTACTACAAAATGATTTAGACAAAATGATCCTAGGCCAATGAAATAGCTATGGGTTTGTAAAACCAAAAGAATCTTCACCCATTATTCTCATAATATACAAAGATAATTCCATATGTATGGTACATCTTAAATGTGAGAATGTCTGGAGAATATCTTCATAATTAATTATACAGTGAAGCAGGTAAATAAATTAAAGGTTGTTAAATAACTTGAACAAACATTTCCTCAAAAATTCTGTCTAAATGGCCAATATTCATACAGTGGGCTCAGCTACATTAACAAACATAAAATACCATAGGAAGGTAGATAGCAGGCAAGGATATGGAATAATGGCAATTACATATTGCTAGTGAAAGTACAACTGTATAATTATTTTTGTATATCTATTAGATAGTAAAACTGTTGAAAATACATATACCCTATGATCTATAACTTTATGTGTATCAACAATAAAATTAATATAGATGTATATCAAAAATATTTATAAAAATACTCAGCGTGGCATTGTTTATAATAACCCCAAACTATAAACACCCATTGTTATTCTATAGAAGAATGAAAAATAAAACACTTGTGTAGCCTCAAACTGTAAAATGTTAATGTAATAAAAAAATTGTGGTACATAAAATTTATGGATACATTTCACAGTAATTAATGAAAAATGTAAAATACAGCATACATGCTGCTTAATTTTATTCATAAAAATTTCAAGAATGGACAAAATTTAATCTTTTGTATTAGAAACTAAACAACAGTTATGAGGAACAGAGTAGGAATGGTGACTGGGAAGAAGCTTTAGACTCTTGTGCTAATATTCTATTTTATGACATCATTAGTCATTTTTTTGGTATATTTATTCTCAGAATTGATAATTCTGTTTACTGATATTTTGTATTTTGTGAACTTTTACATATGTATGTTATCCTTTGATTTAAAATTTTATAAATATTTTATACAGAGAATATATTATATATAGTCATATATGTATATATATATAGAACCCCTGGAATAAGTAATGGCTACCCACTCCAGTATTCTTGCCTAGAGAATTCCATGGACAGAGGAGCCTGGTAGGTTATAGTCCATGGGTCTCAAAGACACAACTGAGTGACACACTTTCACTTTTTTTTCTTTTCAAAACAAATAATACATATGTATTAAAATTTGAATGAGTTATAATAGTACATGAAAGTTTAAAACACAAAATTAAATGTATAGGATCTGTGCTATTTCAAAGAATTGGCAAGAAAACAAAGAGGGCATCTTAGTACATATAGGTAGACTATCAATATGTAAAAAATTTTCATTGTTGTTCAGACACTAACTCATGTCCAACTTTTGCAACCCCATGGATTACAGAACACCAGACATCCCAGTCCTTCACAATCTCCCAGAGTTTGCTCAAATTCATGTCCATTGAGTCAGTGATGCTATCTAACCACTTCATCCTCTGACACCCTTTTCTCCTTTTGCCTTCAGTCTTTCTGAGCACCAGGGTCTTTTCCCTTGATTTGGTTCTTGGCATCAAGCAGCCAGAGTATTGGACCTTCAGCTTCACTATCAGTCCTCCAATGAATATCATGGACTAGTTGTTTGTAGCACTGTGACATACTCACAGCTAACTTAACCTTAATATCAATTCACTTCAGTTCAGTTCAGTTGCTCACTCATGTCTCACTCTTTGCAACCCCAAGGACTGCAGCACGCCAGGCCTCTCTGTCAATCACCAATTCCCAGAATTTACCCAGACTCATGTCTATTGAGTTGGTGATGCCATCCAACCATCTCATTCTGTCATCTCCTTCTCCTCCAGCCTTCAGTCTTTCTCAGCATCAGGGTCTTTTCAAATGTGTCAGCTCTTTGCATCAGGTGGGCAAAGTATTGGAGTTTCAGCTTCAACATCAGTCCTTCCAATGAACACTCAGGACTGATCTTCTTTAGGATGGATGGGTTGGATCTCCCTGCAGTACAATGGACTCTCAAGAGACTTCTCAAACACCACAGTTCAAAAGCATCATTTCTTCAACGCTCAGCTTTCTTTATAGTCCAGCTCTCACATCCATACATGATTACTGGAAAAACCACAGTCTTGACTAAATGGAACTTTGTTGGCAAAGTAATGTCTCTGCTTTTTAATACACTCTAGGGTGGTCATAACTTTCCTTCCAAGGAGTAAGCTTCTTTTAACTTCATGGCTACAGTCACCATCTGCAGTGATTTTGGAGCCCAGAAAAATAAAGTCTCCCACTGTTTGCAGTGTTTCCCCATCTATTTGCCATGAAGTGATGGGACCAGATGCCATTATCTTCATTTTCTGAATGTTGAGCTTCAAGCCAACTTTTTTACTCTCCTCTTTCACTTTCATCAAGAGTCTCTTTAGTTCATCAATTCACTTACTCTAACAGATAATTGTACTTACTGCCAATATTACTATAAAACAAGCATGCACATAGCTATTACTCAGGTAAAAAAGAATTCACATTAAATTATTAAAAAATGTAATCTGATTTTTAAATTTTGTAGTAAGTGGTATTTCGCTTAAATTGAATGTAATATTAGTTATGATCAAAGAAAATTGGTTGGGCTTCAAATAGCTTTTTAATATCATTTCCTAATGAAAATTCTTCACAATTTATTTAAACTTTGCTTTCTTTTCTCATAAAAACATTCATGTTTGACTGCAGTTCATTTCTAAAGTTTATATCATTAAAAAAATGTTCTTATCCTGAGCTTAAGATCTCCTTTAATGTATTCTTTATACATATATGTGTGTGTGTGTGTGTGTGTGTGTGTGTTATTTCACATCTGTTCATGGACACTTAGGATGGATATATACTAAGGTATAGTTAATGTCATTGTCCCATTTTCTATGCCAATACCTCATCAGGTTTGCCAGAGTTAGCTGAATTTCTAAACATAGTGCTCCTTCAATCAGAGAAAGTCCCAAAGAAAACTTCAGTCAACAGCTATGTCTCATCAGTCATTTGCTAGTTGGAGCTGGAATTAATATGTATATGAGTCAGTTCTTTGCATCAGGTGGCCAAAGTATTTGAGTTTCAGCTTCAGCATCAGTCCTTGCAAAGAATATTCAGAACTGATTTCCTTTAGGATGGATTGGTTGGATCTCCTTGCAGTCTCAAGAGTCTTCTCCAACACCACAGTTCAAAAGCATCAAATTCTTTGAAAGGTAAAACTGATTCTTTCTTTATATGAGGAAGTAGCCTTTTTGTTTTTCTCTCCCCTTAGGAATAAAACAGCTTTTGGAATTATCTTCTATTGATGTGAATGAGAACAAGATGGGAAAATAACATGTGTTCACAGATAATGAGACTCTTGTTATCCCTGGGGAGATTGATCTGTCAATATAAATAAGCAAACACTGGGAAAGAGCCTAGTGCAAAGCCAAACTAGGCACAGGATGATACTGAGCTTAAATCCAAAAAGACAGTTGCCATTTTCAGAAAGATACTGCAAGAGGAGCTCTGGGTGATCATGAATCTGTAATACTAATATTCCAGCTATTTGTTGAAGTTTCATTTTCAAAACTCAACAAGTATTAAGCAGCACAAAAAATATTTGATCCTGGAAATGCTATGTTGTCTACATCAGTTAGTTCATTTTGGAGAGACTGTCCACAAATCATTAATCTCCTGATGAGAAATGGATTTATTAAAGAAAAGCAACATATAATCATTCTCATTTTATTATCCAGTTATAATTGCTTTTTAGAAATATGTTGAGTGGGTATAATCTCATAAAATCATTTGATGAATATCGTTTGAGCTTCTATATTGTACCATTGATATATGTAACATCTAAACAGGTATGTTTTCTAAACTTCAGTTCAGTTCAGTCGCTCAGTCATGTCCGACTCTTTGGGACTCCATGACTTGCAGCATGCCAGGCCTCCCTGTCCATCAACAGCTCCTGGAGTTCACCCAAACTCATGTCCATTGAGTCAGTGATGCCATCCAGCCATCTCATCCTCTATAGTCCCCTTCTCACCTGCCTCCAATCCCTCCCAGCATCAGAGTCTTTTCCAATGAGTCAACTCTTTGCATGAGGTGGCCAAAGTACTGGAGTTTCAGCTTTAGCATCATTCCCTCCAAAGAAATCCCAGGGCTGATCTCCTTCAGAATGTACTGGTTGGATCTCCTTGCAGTCCAAGGGACTCTCAAGAGTCTTCTCCAACACCACACTTCAAAAGCATCAATTCTTCAGCGCTCAGCCTTCTTCACAGTCCAACTCTCACATTCATACATGATCACAGGAAAAACCATAGCCTTGACTAGACGGACCTTAGTCGGCAAAGTAATGTCTCTGCTTTTCAATATGCTAACTAGGTTGGGCATAACTTTCCTTCCAAGGAGTAAGCGTCTTTTAATTTCATGGCTGCAGACACCATCTACAGTGATTTTGGAACCCNATTTTATCTGAAATTTATCATAGGGGTTATTGATACTTTTAATATGTTTGTTTGGTAGGTTCAAGTTGTTCCAGTAGCAGACAGAATTTGACATTATCTTTAAGTTCTGCCAAAGACAAAGGATCTCAGTCTTGTAACTATGCTAATGGAGGACTCTTCAGTAAATACTCAGGTTCTGCACAGAGTTTAGCCTCTGTAAGTAAACATTTTATTAATTTTTTCTTTTAATTTTAATTATATATCTATCATTATATATTGGTTTAAATGTCATACAATTAGATAGCTTTTAGTGTGGAGAGAACCTTAAGAAATCTGGTTGATCTTGTTTTCTTCAGACAAATAAAATTACCTTTTTGTGAAATATTCAGCCAGCTTGGTTCCAGGTTTTTTTGAGTCAGGTAATGTGATCCTGTGAGGTCCTGTGAGGATGGTGTTGGTATGGAAGAGTTGCTTCAAAGCTAGATATTCTACAAAAAGCTTGAAGATGCAGCCAAACGTGGTACTAGGCTACAAAAACTGCTTGATGAACCTGCTTATGTAACAGTATTTGGCTTGCTGAAGCCAAGTATGGAGTCTTTCACCTCTTCCTTTACACCATTAACATAGTAAACAATGTACATGAAAAATGTGCTGCTAATCTTCTCAATTCCCCTTGAGAGATGAACACTGACAGTTTCTTATGTGTATCCAGGGAGAATATGCCTCTAACATTATGTATATTCATTTAAAAAATAGTTTATAGAATACTGTAATCTGTTCATACCTTGCTTCTGTATTTTATTGGAACATATAGCTGCTCCTTTCTTAAATGCCTAAAACGATATCACATTTTAAAGGCTCTTCTGTTGTGCCGTGCTATGTTGTACTTAGTCACTCAGTGATGTCTGACTCTTCGCAACCCCTTGGACTGTGTAGCCCACCAGGTTCCTCTGTCCGTGGGAGGAACATTTAGATCAAAGACAGGCCCTTTCAACTCCTCTGGGTATAATCTGGACCTCCTCCATGTCAGAGAGGTACCTCTCTTTGAAATTTTCTCAACTGAAAATTGAAGCTGTTCTTGACTAGAGAAAAGGAGTTTTATGATAACAGTATAACTAATTAGTCTTTAGAATCACTTTGCCATCCATGCCTTAGCTGACCCACTTACTTACTCCGCTGTTAGGACTGTAACCCAGATTCCTGCCTCCTGAGTGCCTGAGTGAGAGTCGTGACGACAGGAGTAGAAGAGGAGGGGACGGGTCCCCAAGTCTTGATGACTAGACATGAGAGTGTGGGAAGAGAAGTTAAAGGTGACTTCTTGTTACCTAGTTTGAGAAGTTAGAGAGATAAAAGTAATTTTACTGAGCTTGGGAGGAGTTTTTGTTTTGGGAAAAGGCAAAACTCTTTTTTCGTATTATCAGTTTGAGATGCCAGCAAGAGCCATGTGGAGTCACCAAATAGGCAGGTGGAAATGTGAGCTTAGACTTCTCAAAAGAGGGCAGAACTGAAGTTCAGGATTTGGAAGTCTTTGCAAAGAAGTGACAAATGATTGGCTCAGCAGACCTTGCTAGAGAAGTAAAGATGATAGAGGCTTTTCGATTTTCATTATTACAGCAGAAAATCAGCATTGTAATAAGTTCTGAAAGGAGAGTAAGCTAGTTACCTCAAGTCAAAGTAGGTGTGGGTAAAATTTATAAGTAAGTACTCAATGACAGTAAACTATAAAAATAGCTGCTTAATTTTTGATGGAAATAAATTCCCTGGTGGCTCAGTGGTAAAGATTCTGCCTACAGTGCAGGAGATGCAGAGATGTCTGTTTGATCCCTGAGTTGGGAAGATCCCCTGGAGAGGGAAATGGCAACCCACTCCAGTATCCTTGCCTGAAAAACCCCATGGACAGAGGAGCCTGGCGGGCTACAGTCTTTGGAGTCAGAAAAGAGTTGGATGCAACTGAGCGACTAAACAACAACTGGTTTATGTTCAAAATATTGTTCTACATGTATAATTTTGAGCAAACAAGCCTTCAGAGTACTTAGGGTCTTACGAATTCTAAGTTTGATTGAGTATAATCAGATTTATTTCTTTAGGTAGAAATCCCATGGGTGTTTTTACCAGGATTAGGATTTGTGTAAATAATTTATAAAAGAACACAAAATACTGTTATAAAAGAGATTTTGAAGTAACTTCTGTCCATCCAATTTTAGGTCCAGAGTGTCAATTCTTGTCATAGCTGCGCTTGTGGCAATTCTAATTCCTGGGACAAAGCAGATGAAGATGATATTAAACTTGTTAATATTCCTGTGACAACTCCTGAGAACTTATATCTGATGGGTATGAATAACATAATAATGGTTTAAGATACTGTACTTACATGTAATGTGAAAATGAAGAATGATTAATTGTTCTAAGGGAAGCAACTGTAATTCTAAAATGTTCTCGTATCTGTTGACTCCAGTCTACATAACATAACAGGTTGTATTAGTTTTCTGAGGCTGCTATAGAAACTACCACACACTTGGTGGCTTAAGACGATAGAAATATACTCTTGGAGTTCTGGAGGCCTGAAGTCAGAAATCATTATCACGGGATTGAAATCAAGGTGTTGTTTGGGCCATGTTCCCTCTGGAGTCTTGGAGGAGAATTCAGTCGGTGCATCTTGCAGCTTCTGGCTCTACTTTAGGCTTGTGGCCACATGACTCCAACCCTTGCCTTCCTCTTCATTGTGTGTTTTAGATCTCCCTCTGCCTCCCTGTTATGAGGATGGTTGTGATTGAATCTAGAGCCCATCAGACAATATAGGGTAATCTCTTTGTGTTAAGATTCTTAATCACAGCCACAAAGACTGTCTTATACGGTAACATTTGGAAGTTCCATGTACTGGGAACCATCTTTGGGTGGTCATATTCAGTCTGTTACACTCACCTAACCTCATCTGTTGACTTCTATCTAATGAATCAATCAAAAGGTACTGAAAGTAGCCTTTTATCTAGCTATCATTTGTATTCTTCCTATATCTAGGAAGGATTTTACATAGAAAGGGGCCTCTGTTTACAGCTAGAACATAAAAATGTCTAGAAAGTTTCACTGGAGCCCAGAAAGAGGACCAGAGTCCTTAATACTGAGTCAGACTCAAATACTTTTTCAAATCCTTGCCAGTGTCCCTCTGTACTCTATTTCAGACTATATTCCTTTTAAGGGAAATGCATGCTAACTAAAAAAATAAAACCTAAAAAGTCTTGTGGTCCTAACCAGTGAGCAGTAAGAGGGTGATGAGTTGGCAGAAGGATTCTGTGCCTTCCTCTCACTCTAGAATCAGTCGTTAAAGATGCTGTCATCTGCTGTGGTACACTGGGTACTCCTGCCCTTGGTGAAGGATGTAAGAGTAGTTCTGCTATCTTTTCCGAAGTTTCCAAGAATTAAGCTCACTGTGCTTCTAGATTTAACTATGCCTAGTAAACCTACTTTGGCCACTTCATAGAAATATTGAGAGAGCTGAAGAGAAATAGAGCAAAGCTAGAGAAGGTGTAGGGAGTCTCAGTGTCATAGAATTAGGATTGGTAGGAAATACTGTTTCACTTCTATTACAGAATTGCTGATATGTGACAGTTGGGCCATGTTCTGCAGTGAGGTGAGACGCAGTACTTCCTGAGAGGCACCTTTTCTCTTTGGGCAACTCTGGCGTTAAATAATTCTTCCTTATATTTAGCTAAAATAATTGGAGGGGCACAGAGGGGATGGAGTGAGAATAGGATGAAGGAATGAGAATTACATAGCTTAGAAAAAGGAAGTCTTTTAAGTGTATAACTTTTTTTAGAAGGAAGATCCAGTCAATATTCTTTGCTACAGAAAATGAAACAAAGGAAAAACCTACATTTCATTCATAGAACATTTGATTTGTTTAGAGTAGTAGATTCTCTAGATAACCGAAGAAATGATTTTTGAGGACAGGTGTTCTGTTAACTCCTGGAGAAGGGAATGGCAACCCACTCCAGTATTCTTGCCTGGAGAATCCTTATGGACAGAGGAACATGGCAAGCTATAGTCCATGGGGTCGAAAGAGTCAGACACGACTGAGTGATTAACACACATTCTCTTAACTACCATATGTTAAAAACATCTTGAGAATGACCTGGCCAGATTCCTAAGCAGCTTTTAAAGATCTTTTACTNATGGACTGGTTGGATCTCCTTGCAGTCCAAGGGACTCTGAAGAGTCTCCTCCAACACCATAGTTCAAAAGTATCAATTCTTTTGTGCTCAGCTTTCTTTATAGTCCAACTCTTACATCCATACATGACCACTGGAAAACCCATAGCCTTGACTAGATGGATTTTTGTTGGCAAAGTAATGTCTCTGCTTTTTAACATGCTGTTAGGTTGGTCATAACTTTCCTTCCAAGGAGTAAGCGTCTTTTAATTTCATGGCTGCAGTCACCATCTGAAGTGATTTTGGAGCCCAGAAAAATAAAGTCAGGTACTGTTTCCACTGTTTCCCCATCTATTTACCATGAAGTGATGGGACCAGATGCCATGATTTTAGTTTTCTGAATGTTGAGCTTTAAGCCAACTTTTTCACTCTCCTCTTTCACTTTCATCAAGAAGCTCTCAAATTCTTCACTTTCTGCCATAAGGATGGTATCTTCTGCATATCTGAGGTTATTGATATTTGTCCCAGCAAGATCAGTCCTGGGTGTTCATCAGAAGGACTGATGTTGAAGCTGAAACTCCAATACTTTGGCCACCTGATGCAAAGAGCCGACTCATTGGAAAAGACCCTGATGCTGGGAAAGATTGAGGGCAGGAGGAGAAGGGTACGACAAAGGATGAAATGTTTGGATGGCATCACCGACTCACTGGCCATGGGTTTGGCTGGACTCCAGGAGTTGGTGATGGACAGGGAGGCCTGGCGTGCCACAGTTCATGGGATGGCAAAGAGTGGACACGGCTGAGCAACTGAACTGAACTGAATTATATCTTTGATCAAGTGCAAATGAATTTTTAAGTAAATATTCTTTAAAAAATATTCTTTTAAAAAATATTATCACAGGTATTTTATCACTGTCGTGCTCTAAATCATTATTTACCAACATCTGAGACATAGGTAAAATAGTAGATATGTTTATAGTTTTAAATTTTGAAAATAAAATAATTTAGGGTCACTAGGTTATCCAATAGATTCAGTAATGTTGCTGCATATTTTCAGTCTTATACTGAGTAAAAGGTCTGAAAATAGGGGGAAGACAGAATTTATTGTTTTTGTGACCCACTATCTAGATTTTCTTTAGCATTGTCATATGAAAATATTGAAATGTTAGATGTTTATCTTTCATTATTTTAGGAATGCTTGGCAGAAATTCCAATATTGACATTGACTTATTTAAAAGACAAAAGTGCTATTTTAAGATTATTGTATATTGAAGATTTTTAGCTGGCTCAGTTTCTTAAAGCACTTCAAGAATGAAAGATGTGATAAAATAAGCTATATCAACTCAGGAAAAATGGAAAAAATATGGAAATGAAGATCTAAAGTGTCTTTGAATGACAAGAGAAAATAGCAGAGAAAGATAGCTGTATTTATGAATGAAGTAAATTAAATGTGAATCAAGGGAAAAGAGGTTAAATGTGTTGATTAGGAAAGAGAGAATAAAGAGGAAAAAAGTAGAAAAAAATTCAAGGTAATTTTTCATGTTTTAAACTTTTATAACTACATATTAATTTTACTGACATATTTTCTATAGGCTTCCTTATCTGAAAGAAAAGAAAGAATACTTAGAAAAGTAATCTTTTCTAAGCACTGTGGTACTTTCCAGTATTTAAAATAAACTAATTTTTGTTTGCTGTTGCTGCTAAGTCGCTTCAGTCGTGTCTGACTCTGTGCAACCCCATAGATGGCAGCCCACCAGGATCCCCCATCCCTGGGATTCTCCAGGCAAGCAAATGGAGTGGGTTGCCATTTACTTTTACAATGAATAAAAGTAAAAAATGAAAGTGAAGTCACTCAGTTTTGTCCGACTCTGAGTGACCCCATGGACTGCAGCCTACCAGGCTCCTCCATCCATGGAATTTTCCAGGCAAGAGTACTGGAGTGGGTTGCCATTGCCTTCTCCAAATTTTTGTTTAAAATATCATAAATACACTCAAAATAGTCAGGACACTTATACAAAATATTATTAATAGTGACTGCTTATCTCTTGATATCCTTTGACAGTAGAATTTTGAGTAATTTCAATTTCTTTGAATGTGTACACACACACACAGACACACACACACACGTGATTCTTCAAAATGAGCACACCTAATTTTTTATTCATGTTTCAAAGCATAAATGGAGAAGGCAATGGCACCCCACTCCAGTACTCTTGCCTGGAAAATCCCATGGATGGAGCAGCCTGGTAGGCTGCAGTCCATGGGGTTGCAAAGAGTTGGACACGACTGAGCGACTTCACTTTCACTTTTCACTTTCATGCATTGGAGAAGGAAATGGCAACCCACTCCAGTGATCTTGCCTGGAAAATCTCAGGGACAGGGGAACCTGGTGGGCTACCATCTATGGGATCACACAGAGTCAGACATGACTGAAGCGACTTAGCAGCAAAGCATAAAATCAAAATTTTAAGCAGGAAACATTTTTTTTTTTTGTTCATTCCTTGAGCAAATGAAATTTTTGAAAGTCAGAAGGGGCAAGTTTTAGTTTGAAGTTCATGAATGTCCCTTTAAACAACAGAAAATAAACTCATCAAGATATGTATTATTTTGAGGCAACTGATAAATAATTATTTGCCTCAACTTCATATTATGGGAAAAGGATCAGATAATTTGAATAAAGATAGCTTTGTTGCTGCTAAAACAGATTCTCACTGAAGGAGGACATAGATTTTCAGCAGAAAGATGGTGGTGCTCATTTGTTTTCTGTAACTGTCAAAATCTAGTATGACCTTTATATCCTTTAGTCCAGGAACTAAATTTTCATATTCACTACCACCAGCACAGCAAAATAAAAATAAGAAATGGAGAGACTATTTCTCTCATTGTATTTTCTCAGAGTTCCAAAGGCCAAAAATTGAGATCAGGGATGCTAGAATGGTAGGATGGGATCTGCCTCCTAGCTTAGGTATACTGTCATCTTGATATGTACTCAAATGAAAGTGTAAGAGAGAAAGTAAATGCTAGTGTCTATTTTTATAAGTGCACCAACTCCATCATGAGGGCCCCATCCTCATGACCTCAATTAAGTCAATTACTTCTCAAGGCCCATTTCTCAAATAGAATCACTTGGCGATTGGGGAATCAATATAATGAATTGGGGAAAGACACAAATCCATTCTACATTACCACCAACAGTGTTTAAGTGTTTCAATTTCTCTACATCCTCAACACTTGTGATCTTTTGTTTTTTGATAACTGTCATAACAGATATGAGATGATATCTAACTGTAGTTTTTATTTGTGTTTTCATGATTATTAATTATGTTGTATATATTTTCATATGCATGTTGTGATGCAGCAATCCCACTCTGGGTGTGTATCAAAAATAATTAAAATCAGGATTTTGAAGAGATAACTGCACTTCCAGTTTCATTGCTGTATTATCCACAGTAGCCAAGATATGGAAACAACTCAAGTGTTTTCAAGAGATGAAAAAAGAAAATGTGATAAATACATACAATAGAATACTATTCAGCCTTTTAGAAAAAGGAAATATTGCCATTTGATACAACAAGAATAGAGGGCATCATGTGAAATAAGTAAACACAGAAGGATAGATACTGAATGACTGTATTTATATGAGGTATTTAAAATAGTCAAACTCATAGAAGAAGAGAATATAGTAGTGGTTGCCATGGATTGAGGAATGGCAGAAATGGGGAGTAGTTGTTCAACAGGTGTAACATTTCAGTTATGCTAAATGAATGAATTCTAGAAATCGGCTGTGAAATATACTGCCTTTAGTTAACAATATGATATTGAGCATTTCAAAATTTGGTAAGAGAGTAAATCTCATGTTGAGTGTCCTGACAGCACACCCACAAAATAGACATAAGGAAACTTTGGACAGTGTTGGATACGATCATTACCTTGATTGTGCTGATGACCATTACCACAATCAAGGTAATGGGTGTTTGGTCATGTCCAAACTCATTAAATTGTACACAATAAATGTATGCTGTTCTTTGTATATCAATTATACCACAATACAGCTGTTAAAAAAAGCCAGGAACAATCTTAAACTGTTAATGTATAATGTCTTGTGGATAGGAATAAAAAATGGTTTATGAGTGGATTGCATGATGTATAAAAATGCCATGCTTAGATCCATTCTCTTGGCACCTGGATTCTGCATTCTTCAGAAGGTCATTCTAGCATTCTGAAAGGCCAGATGCTAATGGCTATCCCAGGTGGCTGGAATACAGAGTCAAACCAGTAAAATCCATGCTAATCAGTCCATTCTTTTGCCTCTTACTATAAATTCAGTTATTCTCATGAACAAGATTTTAATATTGTAGTGTTCCACCTCAAGCTGGTGACAACTTACAATGCAGAACCAACTGCAAAGCAGACTAAATTGTCACCTTCCATAGTTAAAACATAGCAAACTCCCTAGGAGACCATGGCAGTAAGTTGAGAGTGAGTGGCAGTGTACCAGGAATAGGTGCTCTGGGAGCGTGATCCACTAGCTTTAGCAACTTACTTGTACTTTTGGGACAAGCTTGAAGACATTCTTCAATATGACATTTTAACTTGATGGTATAGGAATGCAGCTCCTGTAGCAGGAATGTATGTGATGGTACAGTCACATACACTTGCGACTTGGTGAATTAGATAATGCCCACTGGGCATATGCTCAGTTGTGTACAGTGGTCCTTAGATTTTCCTAGTGCTCAAAGAGGATTTTCTCCAAACCCTAAGGATCCACTCTCTAATTCTCTTTGAGGACTCACTATAGACTGAAGGTGCTTCCTCATTTGCTACAGAAATTTTGAGTATTATTAGTTCTGCCAAGTCACATGCGACAAAGATGCATTCACTAAAACTTGGGCCAGCTCTTAGAGTCTTTCTAAGGACTGGACCCCAAATTCAAAACCTTGTAGCCTTCAAAAACTAATTTGAAAAATACAGCACATTTAATTTGTCATATACTTCTCAAGTTAAAAGAGGACAGATGATCCATGTGCGACTTGCCTAGTCCTAGGGAGTATAACAGACACCATCTTTATCTTTTGCTTTAGAGTAACTCTAATTTGACTCAGGCCAGGAAACACCAATAATTGTAACTGAGGCGTAAAGTTGAAATTTGATAGGTTTTATCTCCTTTTAGGGCTTCCCTGGTGGCTCAGAGTTAAAGAGTCTACCTGAAGTGCAGAAGCTGCATGGATTGCAAGTTGAAACTCTAGGTCAGGAAAATCCCCTGGAGGAAGGCATGTCAACCCACTCCAGTATTCTTGCCTGGAGATTCCCATGGAGAAAGGAGCCTAGCAGGCTATAATCCATAGGTTGGAAAGAGTCAGACAGAAATGAAGCAACTTAGCACACACACATATCCCTCTCTAACAAGCATTTTTTTTCTTGCCAAATGTTAGAGGATATAAATTGTCTCTATCCTGTCAATGTGTAGACATTAATGTAGTGGGCCAGCATAATGTCTTTTGAGATGCTGGGTTAATCTAGATTTCGTAAACTAAATTATGAGAGAGAATTATAAAAAGAAAAGAGACAATAGAGTGTTAGTGCTGTCATTAAAAATTGAAAGCCAATTGCTGCTCATGTTTTCTACTTATTGAGAGAAAGAAAAATCCTTTGGCAGTTTGATAGCTGCATGATAGGTGCCAGGGGCAAAGTTAATTGCTCCTATAAAGAGACTACATCTGGAACAGTTGGAGTCATCATCGGATTTTATGTGGTTATCTCCCATTCCTGCCATGTTTCATCTGCAAGAGCCAAACAGACATGTTAAATGGAGTTGTGCTAAGAATCTCTGAAATTCCCCCAAGGAATACAGTGCTGCTTTTATTGTTCTCTTTTGACAGGGAGGGGTGGGAAGAAGGTGAAAGAGTTAGTGCTCAGTCATGTCCACCTCTTTGTAAAACCATGGACTAGCCTGCCAGGCTCTTCTGTCCATGGAATTCTCCAGGCAAAAATACTGGAATGGGTAGCCATTCCCTTCTCCAGAGGAGTTTCCCTGACCAAGAGATCAAACTCAGGTCTCCTGCATTGCAGGCAGATTCTTTACTATCTGAGCCATCAGAGAAGCCCAGGGAGGGGAAGGTTTCGGGCAAATCTTTAGCTTCTCTGTACAGATTCTACTGTGAAAAAGACTCAGTCCAAAGCTCTGTTACATGACTATAAGCCCCACCTCTGATAGAGCACAGTGGTATTACAAATCTGCAGAGGTTAACGTTGATTTGGAGCCAGTGAACAGTTACACGTGTAAGTTATGCCAATAAATGCCTGGTGTCTCATATACATTTAGTGGGAGCTACCTGTAAGACTAGTTTAGTCAAACAACTGAACGAGGTGCTTGAAGTACTACTCCTGTCACTCAGACTGGCACATTACAATTAGAATCGTATGTAAGTATAGCCGTATTGATTAAGTTGCCCTAATCTAACATTTTATTTCTTTTCTGTCACATTTAGAATGCAGCTCCAACTAAATTTATCAGATTTTTGCCAATAATAAATGGTGAAAGAATGTCATATGTGGCATAGAGTAAATTTATTTTGATCTTACTTCTGGTTATCCCCTGGGCTTCCCTGGTGGCTGAGACAGTAAAGAATCTGCCTGCAGTATAGACCTGGGTTTGATCCCTGGGTTGGGAAGATCCCCTGGAGAAGGGAATGGCTACCCACTCCAGTATTTGTCCCTGGGGAATTCCAAGGACAGAGGAGCCTGGCAGGCTACAGTCCAGTCCATCGGGTTGCAAAGGGTCAGACATGACTGAGTGACTAACAGTGTCACTTCAGCTTCTGGGACAAAATGCTATCAGAATCAGCTTATCTGGCTAGAGGCTATGAAGTAGTAAGAGCGGTTAGTGAGACAAACTGGTGTGTCATTGCAAAGCAAAAACCTCAGGTAAATGACTAAAGCTCTCCACCACAGCATGCACACCCATTAGCCAGGAGAAGAACAAGGGCTACGGATTCACACAACTCGTATCCAGATAACTTCACATATAGGATCCCATTCCAGTTCTCCAACTCCACTACTTCCCAGTCAGTGTTCCTGTCTTCACATAAGAGATCAACAATTTATTTATAAATTCCATAACTGGATAAAATCATGTATCTGATCTGTGTTTTCATTACCCTAACACTACTAAGTACAGAAAAAAAAATCTTAAATTATGAATAGAAAGCTCAGAGCTTGCAGGTGTCTTTCTTAAAGGTTTGTAGGGTCAGAGGCAACTAGCACATCTCCCAGTTCTTATCCTCCTCATCTTCACTGTAACACTCTATTGAGCAGGGACTCTTCACTGAAGCCATGTTTCCCTTACTACTTTTTCTGTCACTGCTTTCCATAGACTGTACAGCTGTCATCCACCACTTATAACCACCAGATCAACTCATATCCAAGCAGGTCAAATAAAACAAATCAAAACAAACAACAATGACAACAACAAAAATATTCTCGTCCTTGAATATGTTTTTGCACCCACTGTTGTTATCAGCCAAGTCAAGTACAGGAAACAGAAGCCATTTTTAAACAGGTGGTTTTAAACAGTTTCTGTCACAAATCATAAACACTGAAGGACAGGTTCTTAGATAAAAATAAGGAATAACTTCCTTTCTCTTATTACCTACCATTGAGAACTGGAGCCATGACATCAAGCATACATACCTGAAAAATGAAGGTCAGGGGATGCAAACCAGTACCAAGAAGCTACCACTTAGTGATGCTGCAGGTATCTCTTAACACAGTGGAAGCTGATGAAGAGACCTAAGTGGTGGCTACAGGAAACCTTCAAATGTGTACAACCCTGTTTTGCCATCACAAAAGATAAACATATCCAGGATATTGGCCTCTACTTCATTTTTATCTTCCAAATTTAAGCACATTTTTGGATTTTTCTTAAATCCAGATACAAGAGACCACAAGAAATAAAGTTGTAGCTTGCCAACTTCTCTAAGAAGGAAGTGAGAAATAGAAATTGAGAAATACAATCCACAATATCTACAACATCAAGAATAAAAGCATCATGATAATAGAATCTTTAAAATTAGACTGTATTTAAACAGTAATTTCATATTGGAGTTAAAAAAATAATTGAATAAGCTTTCTACAGTAATGGCTTAGAGATTTAGTTTTACATGGATTTATTTTGTACTGGAGGACACTGTAGTCTAATTAATAAAGTCAGCAGATTTTAGAAGCAGATTTCACAGTTAGGCTTCTATAATACAATTCTGTGTCATTTCCTCTGCATCATTTGTTTACATTTTATTCTTCATGACTGTCTTTCAGCTCAGAGAATTATACATAGATAGGTAGGCTATCTTCTGTGAAATCTCAAAATGAAAAAAATATTAATTGCAATTAACTAATAGAGTAAAATCTGTTTTGATAATGGTAATAGGTTTTGATTCTTCATCACAAATGACACTTGTGTTATCAAGTTCAGCTGTTAATTCATTGGTATGCTTTTGATGCATCACCCAGTATGTATTATACTTCACCTTAGGAATGTTATTCTTTTTTGCTCTATTATTCATGTTTTTAATCAGAACACAGAATACTTACTGAAGAGTGTACAGATGTTAAAGTGAGATGGAATTGAGTTATACAGCCACATTCACACCTTCCCTACAGGAGCACCTCAGTCAAGTGTTTCAAGTATTATCTATTAAGTTCTGCTTCTGGATCTGCTAAAAAATGATAGCAGAGCTGCTGTGAGCAGTATATAAGAGGAATAAGGCTTGCAATTTGCTCAGTACATTGTCTGTCTTGACACGAATGCTTAATCTCGAAGTTGTTTATAATTAGTGACCATTAATTGAAATATTGCCTTTCAAATTCCATAGTTTCTTTTTCATTAATTGGGTATCCACTTATCTCCTTAAAAATCATCAGAGCAGGAAATATTTTGTTATTTGTGACTTTAAATATTTAGCAAAGATGTCTGGCCTATTAATCCATAATATATACTATGAATGATAATGAGCGAATATTATCAGAGAGAATTTCTTTGATCATAATATCTAAAGTAGATATCTCCCTTCAAATTATAAAACTATTAAATTAACTTCTAAGTGGTTATAAACATCTCAAAATATAGTTTTCTTCATTTGTATTTCTCTTTCTATAAAATATAAATTTCCAGAGATAAAAGTCCAAGTCTAGTGTTTTATTGTATTATAACATAACATAATACAATGTAATATGATAGTTCATACTAGATATACCTGGTCATAGTATAGGATCTTATACCAGTCTTGATTTCCTGGGACGAATCCCAATTGGTCATGGTATATAATCATCGTTGTTGTTATTGCTGTTGTAGTTGCTAAGTCTCATCCAACTCTTTTTGCAATTGTATGTACTGTAGTCTGCCGGGTTTCTCTGTCCATGGGATTTCCTAAGCAGGAATACTTGAGTTGGTTGTCATTTCTTTCTCCAGGGGATCTTCCCCACCCAAGGATCAAATGCACATCTTCTGCATTGGCAGGTGGATTCTTTACCACTGAGCTACCAGGGAAGCCCACAATAATTTTTACATGTTGCTAAATCTGGCTTTTCAAGAACTTGCATCTTGTGTCCATGATAGGTATTAGTCTTTAATTTTCTTAACATGGCTTTATCTAGTTTTTTTATCAGGGTAATATTTAGTTCAGTTCAGTTCAGTTGCTCAGTCGTGTCTGACTTTTTGCGACCCCATGAATCGCAGCATGCCAGGCCTACTTGTCCATCACCAACTCCCAGAGTTCACTCAGATTCACATCCATTGAATCAGTGATGCGATCCAGCCACCTCATCCTCTATCGTCCCATTCTCCTCCTGCCCACAATCCCTCCCAGCATCAGAGTCTTCTCCAATGAGTCAATTCTTCCCATGAGGTGACCAAAGTACTGGAGTTTCAGCTTTAGCATCATTCCCTCCAAAGAAATCCCAGGGCTAATCTCCTTTAGGATGGACTGGTTGGATCTCACTGCAGTCCAAGAGACGCTCAAGAGTGGTATCCAACACCACATTTCAAAAGCATCAATTTTTCTGTGCTCAGCCTTCTTCACAGTCCAACTCTCACATCCATACATGACCACTGGAAAAAACATAGCCTTGACTAGATGAGCCTTTGTTGGCAAAGTAACGTCTCTGCTTTCCAGCATGCTATCTAGGTTGGTCATAACTTTTCTCCCAAGGAGTAAGCATCTTTTAATTTCATGGCTGCAGTCACCATCTGCAGTGATTTTGGAGCCCCCCAAAATAAAATGTGATACTGTTTCTACTGTTTCCTCACCTATTTGCCATGAAGTGATGGGACCAGATGCCATGATCTTCGTTTTCTGAATGCTGAGCTTTAAACCAACTTTTTCACTCTCCTCTTTCACTTTCATCAAGAGGCTTTTGAGTTCCTCTTCACTTTCTGCCATAAGGGTGGTGTCATCTGCATATCTGAGGTTATTGATATTTCTCTCAGCAATCTTGATTCCAGCTTGTGCTTCATTCAGCCTAGCGTTTCTCATGATGTACTCTGCATAGAAGTTAAATAAGCAGGGTGACAATATACAGCCTTGACATACTCCTTTTCCTATTTGGAACCAGTCTGTTGTTCCACGTTCAGTTCTAATTGTTGCTTCCNAGAATTGATGCTTTTGAACTGTGGTGTTGGAGAAGACTCTTGAGAGTCCCTTGGACTGCAAGGAGATCCAACCAGTCCATTCTGAAGGAGATCAGCCCTGGGATTTCTTTGGAAGAAATGATGCTAAAACTGAAACTCCAGTATTTTGGCCACCTCATGTGAAGAGTTGACTCATTGGAAAAGACTCTGATGCTGGGAGGGATTGGAGGCAGGAGGAGAAGGGACGACCGAGGATGAGATGGCTGGATGGCATCACTGACTCGATGGACGTGAGTCTGAATGAACTCCGGGAGTTGGTGATGGACAAGGAGGCCTGGTGTGCTGCGATTCATGGGGTCGCAAAGAGTTGGACACAACTGAGCAGTTGAACTGACCTGAACTGACTGACTATAAAATAAAACTAAAAACAATCTAGTCATAAGCCAGAGTCAATCAAATTAAATATACCTTACTGTGTTCCCTACAATAATAAGATATTTAGAATTATGTGACTCGGATGCTAAAAATATCTGCCTGCAATGCAGGAGACCAAGGTTCGATCCCTGAGTCAGGAAGATCTTCTGGAGAGGGAAATGGCAATTCACTCCAGTATTCTTGCCTGGAGAATTCCACAAACAGAGGAGCCTGGTGGGCTACAGTCCACAGGGCTGGGCTGCAAAGAGTCAGACACTACTGAGCAACTAATTTTCACATACAGTTGAAAATTTAACTTCACCACATGTAGGAGTACAGGCAGATTTGGAGGCATGCCGCTTTTTTTTTAATTTAAATTTATTTATTTTCATTGGAGGCTAATTACTTTACAATATTGTATTGGTTTTTGCCATACATCAACATGAATCCGCCATGGGTGTACACGTGTTCCCAATCCTGAACCCCCCTCCCACTTCCCTCCCCGTACTATTCCTCTGGGTCATCCCAGTGCACCAGCCCCGAGCATCCTGTATCTTGCATCGAGCCTAGACTGGCGATCCGTTTCTTATATGATATTATACGTTTCAATGCCATTCTCTCAAATCGTCCCACCCTCTCCCTATCCCACAGAGCTTGTATATTACTTTCAACATCAAATGTCATGGAATATTTTTATGCTAAATCCACCCACAAAGAAATGTTGAACAGGTGTCTGAATGCTCACACAGTGTTGTGTCTTTTCAGGTGAACATCATTTTCTTCATGATTACAGAAATAAAGAGTCTCATTAATGTGGATTAAGAGTAGGATTGAAGTAGAGGCTGGCTGGTTAATATGGAGGAAATTTTCAGAAAAAAATTAGGGCTGTCATTTGGTTTTTGTACATTGGAAGAGTGGCAGGTGGGGGGGGAGGGAGACGGAAACAGGTGTCCATTTAATAACATTCTACCCATCAATTAAGAACAGTTGTCTTCCATAATTAGTAGACTACAAGCATGCACATGCAATATTCAAACAAATTATCCTAAAACTGTGAGCTAAATTGTGTGATCTGAAGAATATTATAAAAAAGAAGCACTTGTTTTCTGTATCCTTTTTTATCTTGGAATCTTTTATTCTATTTATCATTGTTTTCCCCCTTAACAATCTGTATCAGAATCGTTAGAAAACAAGCATCTTTTTCCTTAACAAAAGATGAAGAATCACTGACAATACAGTTAATATTCTGGTTTTTGTATAACTTTACCAATGTAATGTACTTTAATTTGACATAGCATGTATATGATATCTTGACATTGCTAATATTTCTAATACATAGGTACCTGAAAATATACATTTAAGAATGTAAAATCAGGAACAGATACATGGAAATATGTAGTTTTTGCATGTCATTGTTTAAAACATTCTTAAAGTACATAAAATTAAAGTTGGAAGTTGATGTGGTTTTCCAAGACTTCTTGCTCCTACTGCAACGGGCCCAAGTTCAATTCCTGATCAGGGAACTAGATCTCATATGCTACAACTAAAACCCAGCATAGCCAAATAAGTATATTTGGGCTTCCCAGGCAGCTCAGCTGGTAAAGAATCCACATGCAATGGAGGAAACAGTGGTTCAATTCCTGGTTTGGGAAGTTCCCCTGGAGAAAGGATAGGCTACCCACTCCAGTATTCTTGGGCTTCCCTGGTGGCTCAGACAGTAAAGAATCACCTGCAATACGGAAGATCTGGGTTCAATCTCTGGGTTGGGATGATCCCCTGGAGGAGAGCATGGCCACCCACTCCAGTATTCTTGCCTGGAGAATCCGATGGACAGAGGAGCCTGGAGGGCTCCCCAAGTCCTTGGGCTTGCAAAGAGTTAGACACGACTGAGCAAACATTCCTCCCCATGATTTTCTCTTAAGAGTAAACAAAATATCCTGGTTTAAAAAAAAATCGAAACAAATCAGCAACAAAACAAAGAAACTGCTAATAATATTTCTGCACATGTTTCCTACAAATAAAACATTGACATAGCTAGATTAAAATTTCCTTGATTTATTTAGATTGAGTAAAAAGGAGAGCAAATCATCATGCTATATTTAGATAGTCTGATGATTTATTTTCCCTAATAAGTTCCTATGACTCTAATACTTCTCTTCCTGCTCCTCATACATGGAGAAAAGAGTGGTTTTCCATAATGTTGTGATAGCAGAGGAAAGAGGCATTCACATACCGATGTTTTGTCCACTGGTTCCTTATAGTGGCCACTGTGGAGAGGCTACTTTGGGCTGCTCCCTGGATAGGAAAAGATAAGCCTGGTCCTTTCCTGGATGAGAGACTGCTGAAGCCCTTAACTGTTTCAATTTGTGATCTGGTCATTCTTTTGTCTTGTTTTAGGCCTAGTTGGCCTCCATATACACCTCTGAATCAATTTAGGTCCCCTTTACCTCAAGCCCCTAAACCTCTTTCACATTCTTTCCACAGGTCCTGGCCCAGGATTTCTATGCCACATCCTCTGCTGTACCATCAACTCAGAAACGGCTAGACTTGGTGGCAGCAATTTAAGGACATTTAGATCTGACCGACAGGCTTTCAATTAGGCTGACCTCTGTAATCATCAAGGAAATGTAAGAAATCCTTCATGCAAGATTAGTGCAGTTTGGGACCATTAAGTAATCCCTGTCTCTGCTTATTCATTCTAGACCACCCTGTATCAGTGCAAGGCCTCTTCACTTGAAAGGTGTCCTCCCAGAGTCCCAAAAGGAAAGCAGGGTGGCATTTCTCTTCACCAAACATCAAATACAGCAAACTATCAACATAACAAACATTTCTTCAAATTCATCAGCATAGGGAGTGTTCAATATTAATCGGTGCTTCCCTCTCCTACCTCACGCTCTTATTTTCTTGTTTGTATCCTTCTACCACTCACTGGCCAGCAAAATTCTTAATATATCATGAATTTCTGAATTCCTTCCTACATCATGAAATTGTTTGTAACCTGGTTGTCCAAGTCTCACTCTTGGTTTGCTAAAAATGCTAAAGGATAAATTTACTTTTCTCTTTTTAAAAAATTGCCTGGCTTTCCAGATTGTTATATTGCTATAAAATTAAGAATCCAGATTTTCTTTCTTTCTTTATCTATTCCTGCAGTAAGAATTCTAACAATCTCTCCCCTGCCCCTTGGAAGATCACATTCTGTTATCTAGATAGTAACTTTTGGCCCAATAGAATATTATGAACAAAAAAGCAGCAAAAAGACAAAAATACATTCAGATATTTCATATGTCTTATCTCTTTTAGACATATGTCCACACGGATAGAATGTACTTGCCAAGGGGATTACTAACGTTAAGAAAGATGATACAGATCTCAGCCAGCTTTCCAGGAAATAAGAATGAAATGGAAGGAGATTCCTATCACACATGCCAAACTGCTAGCTTGCCATTCAGTGAGTTTCAGGAAAAAAAAAAAAAAGTAGTTTCTCCTTTATTTCTGTCATTTTAGATCCAATACATAAAACAGAAATAAAAGAAATTAAGGATCTAAACCCCACTCTGTCACCAATATTCTTCTAAGGCCATTTGTTTTTCATGTGATGAGAGTTATCATTACCTTTTCTGAGCATCCTCAACCATTGTATTTTCAATGTCTTTCCAAGTATTTATTCATACTGTATACATTACTCAGTGTACACTGAAAATTTCCAAACATTTTACAAAATCATTAACCACAAACAAAATAAATAATTCAACTCAGCTTTGTATAAGAGTAGGACACGACTGAGCGACTGAACTAACTGAACTTGTATAAGTATTTAACAAATAATTCAAGCCAACTTTGTATGTGATACAAAACAACTATATTTCTACTTATTATTTCATAGTGAGTTTATATGGCATAAATTGAATTATTTTTCTAATTCTACTTAACTATTTGACTTTGAATCACAAAAAGTAAACTTTTGGGTCCTCAGTTTAGTTATATTATTATAACAATAATTATACTGCTTTTTCTTTTATGTGGTTAAAAATTCAATGAATGATGCATGCGGAGGACATTTTACTGTAACTGTGGAAGTCTGCTAAATGTAACTGAATTTGATTTTTTTTTCCATTGTTAGTAACTATCACTCAGAAAGAATACAATATAGGACATTCAAATCAAATTTAATTTTATCTTAGACTTATCATTCCTTATTATCTATATGTTTTGGGATACAGATTTAACACAGGTACTAGGATAATCTCTCATTTACTTTCACTGGCAAATATTATTATCACTTATACATGCAAATAATACCTTGGTCAAGTATGAACTCAGGAGAGAATTCTATGTCTAGAAACCTCTCTGCAATTTGACAACAAATCATTGTTTCTGGTAACAATACTGATTGGCTTTCTTGACCATATTTAATTTATTTTTTTTGTTTGTTTAGATATTATCACTTTAAAGGAATAGAACAGTGAGCAATTTAAAAGAAGATACAAAGAAAAAAATTTTAATCATGTGACTATGTGAGAGCTAAAGGAGGAAATGTTATTACTCTCTAATAATTCCACATAAGCTATTTTCAGTTCAGTTCACTTCAGTCGCTTGGTTGTGTCTGACTCTTTGCGATCCCATGAATCACAGCATGCCAGGACCATCACCAACTCCCGGAGTTCACTCAAATTCATGTCCATCGAGAGTTGGTGATGCCATCCAGCCATCTCATCCTCTGCCGTACCTTCACCTCCTGCCCCCAATCCCTCCCAGCATCAGACTCTTTTCCAATGAGTCAACTCTTTCGCATGAGGTGGCCAAAGTATTGGAGCTTCAGCTTCAGCATCAGTCCTTCCAAAGAACACCCAGAACTGATCTCCTTTAGAATGGACTGGTTGGATCTCCTTGCAGTCCGTGGGACTCTCAAGAGTCTTCTCCAATACCACAGTTCAAAAGCATCAATTCTTCAGTGCTCAGCTTTCTTCACAGTCCAACTCTAACATCCATACATGACCACTTGAAAAACCATAGCCTTGACTAGATGGACCTTTGTTGGCAAAGTAGTCTCTGCTTTTTAATATGTTATCTAGGTTGGTCATAACTTTCCTTCCAAGGAGTAAGAGTCTTTTAATTTCATGGCTGCAGACACCATCTACAGTGATTTTGGAGCCCAAGAAAATAGTCTCTCACTGTTTCCATTGTTTCCCCATCTATCTGCCATGCAGTGATGGGACTGGATGCCACGATCATCATTTTTTGAATGCTGAGTTTTAAGCCAGCTTTTTCACTCTTCTCTTTCACCATCATCAACAGGCTTTTTAGTTCCTCTTTGTTTTCTGCCATAAGAGTGGTGTCATGTACCTATCTGAGGTTATTGATATTTCTTCCGGCAATCTTAATGCCAGCTTGTGCTTCATTTAGCCAAGCATTTCACATGATGTACTCCGCACAGAAGTTAAATAAGCAGGGTGACAATATACAGCCTTGATATACTCTT
>SJYV01025244.1:0-18993 GCA_006410875.1 Neotragus pygmaeus
GCATCGAACCTTGCTTCTATCACCAGTCCCATCCACAACTGGGTGTTGTTTTTGCTTTGGCTCCATCCCATCATTCTTTCTGGAGTCATTTCTCCAGTGATCTCCAGTAGAGATCATATTGGGCACCAGTGACCTGGGGAGTTCATCTTTCAGTGTCCTGTCTTTTTGCCTTTTCATCCTGTTCTTGAGATTCTCAAGGCAAAAATACTGAAGTGATTTGCCATTCCCTTCTCCAGTGGAGAGAATTCTGGAGACCTCTCTGTCAGACCTCTCTGACCATTCTGTCAGACCTCTCCAGTGTGACCCGGCTGTCTTGGGTGGCCCCACATGGCATGGCTTAGTTTCACGTTAGACAAGGTTGTGGCCCGTGTGATCAGACTGGCTAGTTGTCTATGACTGTGGTTTCAGTCTGTCTGCTGTCTGATGCCCTGTCTCAGTGCCTACTGTTCTGGGTTGTTTCTTACCTTGGACGTACAGTATCTCTTCACGGCCACTCCAGCAAAGCACAGCCACTGCTCCTTACCTTGGACCATGAGTAGTCTAGTCAAGAGATAGTCTAGTTTTGCTCAAATTGTTAATCCTTTTTAAAAGCAGGTTAAATTTAGTGTTTCTATTTTATTAAAGTTCACCATTGAATCAGTACATTTGAAGTACTGTAGAACAAATATGTAGGATGAAAAAAATAGAAGGTACATTTCAGCAATTTAAATAAGTATACTTGTTCATGTTAGAATTCTTGAGTCCAAAATCAATCAACTCTTTTTCACCTAAAGGCAAACTCTTATTGTTTCTCAGTTGATGATCACTATGTGTCAACTGTAGACTGTTTACCTTATCTACTTTTTTTGCTAATCGTATGTGAGCACTTTCATTTTTTTTAAACCTCCTTTTTTTGGGGAAAATCATTGGTGTGATTTCGAACACTTTGTTAGAGATTATTTAGAGGTGAGTTTGTAAAATTGTGCTGTTAGATATTTTTTGAAAATACTGTATAATTGGCTAACAGTGTTATTAGTTTCAGGTGTGCAAAAATAAAACAGTGATATTTTTGTACATTACAAATGATCACTGCTGTTTTACTATAGATTAATGGTTATTTGGGCTTCTGATTTGGTGCTAGTGGTAAAGAATCTGCCTACCAGTGCAGAAGTTGCAAGAGATGGGCGTTTAATCTCTGGATCAGGAAGATCCCCTAGAGTAGGAAATGGCACACTTCTCCAGTATTCTTGCCTGGAAAATTCCATGGATAGAGGAGTCTCGCAGGCTACAGTCAATGAGGCTACAAAGAGCCAGACAAGATTGAGCGACTGAGCACAGCACAATGGTTATTTGTCATTTATTACAGGAATGCATAAATTAAATGCCATGAATTGAATTGACATTTTAGGGGATCCTTTACTTGTGATACCAATAGTTAACTCTGCTTGTTTTTGCCATTTTTTCAGTAAAGGTATTGGAAAATAGAGTTGAACAGAAAATACGATACCTGGAATGAGTATGTCAGAAGCATGTGTTTTTTGTTTTATTTTTTTTTAATTGAGTAGAAATATTGAGAAATAAGAATAGATATTGAAATCAATAGAAAAATGCTTTAAATTTATAGAAGGTTTTCTAATATACTATATAGTTAGTCTCACGTATTTTCTGTGCTTTAGCCATTACAAAGATACTTTTAAGCTATCACCAGTAGGAAATTTAGTTGTTTTTTCCACTGTTCATGACCGAGAGTCTAAAGTTTCTAACATTTGTATGGCTCTTTGTAATTCAAAATGCTTTAAAATATATTATTTTGCCATCACAATAGTTCTTTAAGTTAATGGGGATGCATATTATTTACATTTTAAAGATTCAGGAACCTAGGTTTAGAAATTATACAGCAAATTGTAAAGCCAGGGTTTTCATCTTCTTACTTCATCCCTCTTGCTTTTTCTGCTACATGCTGCTTGTATTCTCAACCAGTGCTCTTAAATGCAAAAACTTGTGGAAACTAGTTTCTAGATGTAGAACAAACTTCTTTATAGAATTTACTGGACTTAGGGTGGATTGGATTATGACATTTTCCTCAGTGCTGTAGCCAAATAATACGTAAATTATCATATTATAAATTGAAGTACTATTAAATTTGTTTTGAAAAGCCATTAGTTTCTGTAAACATTGAAAGTAGTCTAAATATATCAATTCAGTCTTGAATTATGTTAAAATTGGTAAGCTCAAGATACATGAAAAATGGTTGTAAAATACATATTACCTATTCAAACTATAGGATTGAGAATAGTGGAAAATATAAGTGGAAGAGGGCTTTCCTGGTGGCTCAGTGGTAGTGCATCCACCTAATAGCGTAGAAGGTGTGAGTTCGATCCCTGGATTGGGAAGATCCCCCTGGAGAAGAAAATGACTACCACTCCAGTATTCTTGCCTGGGAAATGCCATGGACAGAGGAGCCTGGTGGGCTGTAGTCAGTCCATGGGGTCATAAAAGAGTTGGACACAACTTAGTGACTAAATCAACAACAGCAGCAGTAAGTGGAGAATCTGCAATATGGATTAGGGAGAAATTGCTTACTAAAGTCTTAAGAAAAAGAAGACCTTTACTTTTCTTCTGTTTTTGTTTTCCATTCTGCCTTTTATGAGATATTCAGGAGGTAAGAGAGATGCTGCAAGTGAGAACATTCTTATCAAGAGCATGAGCTAAGCTGTTAGAAAAAGCCTGTTAACTTAAAATTCGAAAAAAGGAAGGAAAGAAGACAGGGAGAAAGGCACTGTGAGTGGCTGAAAGAGTAAAAGAGAATACATAGAAATCCATGGGTTTTTTGACAGAACTGAACTGAAGCTACTACTGGCCAGAGTTACTTGACATTGATTCATATGAGTAGTATGCATGTATATTCATGTCTTTAATAATTTAAGCTTTTCTTTAAAGATGTATGATTCTGAGGTAAATAATCTCATAGTTTATATATTTTAGAGTATAATTTATATATTTTAGAGTGCTTTAAGGGAGTACTACAGTATTTTGTTTTTTAAGTCTTTGCAAAGGTGACCTGGACTGTTATTAAACATTGACTTTAGTATCATTGTTTTTCTTTAATTGTAGCTAAATGTAAAAATGTTTTAGTTTACATTTATGTAATTCAGTGGTATTCTAGGATTCTTGATTATTACAGCAGTGTACAAAATCACAGTTTTGTGAGTCCTCATGATTACATGAACATTCTTTGAACATATATAGAATTGTAAACCAATATTTTTCTCTATTAAAGTATCTTTGTGTTTCACTAAATATGTATTACAGGATTAAAGCATTTGGATTGTAATTCAAATCTCTTGGAAACTATTCCTCCTGAATTGGCCAGCATGGAATCACTAGAATTGCTATATTTGCGAAGGAATAAATTACGTTTTCTACCAGAATTTCCTTCTTGTAAACTATTAAAGGTACTATTTAGTTGTTTATTAAAGATACATTTTCTGAAAGTTAATCATGAAAATGAAAATTTAAACTTATTTTACATTGAGAATATATATTATGTATTTTTTTTAATAATTTTATCTTTCAAAATTTTATTATGATTGAATATATTAATAGTATTGTTAATAACAGATTTAAAAAATAGGTTTTAAAAATAAGAATTTGCCCATTTCATCTGGAGGGTAGTTTATAACTTGAGAATTAGTATAAAGTTGGCGCAAAAGTAATTGTGGTTTTGCATTGTTGAACTTTGCCAGTTGGTATTGGAATACATTCTTAAGTAAATGGTTATGTTATATATCATTTTAATGCACATGTCTTTATAGTTTTGCTTATGACACTGCTTGCTGTTTATTTTATAATTATTTTAGACTATATAAATGATGTTAGACAAAGAGCAAATTTAAGCAATTTTTTTGAGTTTAGAATGGATCAGAAAGCAGCGGAAACAACTCACCACATCAATATCAGTGATGCATTTGGCCCAAGAACTGCTACCAAACGTACAGTGCAGTGGTGGTTCAAGAAGTTTTGCAAAAGAGATGAGAGCCTTGAAGATGCAGAGCATAGTGGCCAGCCATCAGAAGGTGACAACCAATTGAGAGTATCATTAAAGCTGATCGTCTTAAAACTACACGAGAAGTTGTTGAAGAACTCATTGTTGACCATTCATTCTGTAGTTGTTTGGCATTTGAAGCAAATTGAAGAAGTGAAAAAGTTCAGTAAGTGGGTGCCTTATGAGCTGACTGAAAATCAAAAAAATCATCTTTTTGAAGTGTTTTCTCTTATTCTGTGCAACAGTGAATCACTTCTTGATTAGACTGTGACTTTTGACCAAAAGTGTATTTTATACGACAGCCAGCAATGACCAGCTCAGGGGTTGGACCAAGAAGAAGCTCCAGGGCACTTCCAAACCCAGACTTGCACCAGAAGAGGTCATGGTCACTATCTGGTGGTCTGTTGCCTGTCTAATCCACAACAGTTTTCTGAATCCTGGCAAAACCATTACATCTGAGAAGTATGCTCAGCAAATCAATTAGATCCACTGAAAACTGCAGCCTCTGAAGTTGGCATTGGTCAACAGAAAGGGCCCAATTCCCCATGACAGCGCCTGAATGCACGTCATATAACCAACACTTCAAAAGTTGAACGAATTGGGCTATGAAGTTTTGCGTTATTTGCCATATTCACCTGACCTCTTGGCAACTGACTACCACTTCTATCAAGCATCTCGAAAATTTTTTGCAGGGAAAGCGCTTCCATAACCAGCAGGATGCAGAAAATGCTTTCCAAGAGTTCATCGAATCCTGAAGCACAAATTTTTATTCTATAGAAATTAACTTATTTTTTCTTTGCAAAAATGTGTTGATTGTAATGGTCCTATTTTGGTTAATAAAAATATGTTTGAGCATGGTTATGAGTTGGACACAGCTAAGCAACTGAACAACAGCAAAATCATGATTTAAAATTCACAATCCAAAACCTCAATTAGTTTTGTACCAACTTAATAGATGATGTTGGTACAAAAAAGATCTTCATGACCCAGATAATCATGATGATTACTAATCTAGTGATCANCACACACACACAACATATATATATTTCTTTTCCGTTATGATTTACCACATGATATTGAATATAGTTCCTTGTGCTACGCAATAGGACTTTATTGTTTAGCCATTCTAGGTATTCTGGGGTTTTAATTCCAGAATATATTATATCTTTTCTCCCTACTAAAAAATTAAAATTCTCCAGGTTTTTGAATATAACCCTTTTGGTTTCAGGGCATCATCACATCAACGTCTTCATGAACCAATTATCAGTATAAGCATATGGGCTTTAAAATATATATACAATTCTCCAGAGCTCATAGTGTAATTAAAATTTGGAAGGGCAGGTGGCTGAGAGGTTTCAGTAATTTATTGTGTGGTTCTAAGATCAAAATCAAAATTTTAAAAATCAGTGTAGATTCTATACTTAGCATGCATCCAATGCGTATATACAATGAAAGCTGCAGAATTAGTTCCCAGCAAGAGGATTTAGAGAAAGATTTAGAATGAAACTGAAAGAAATAATTTATTGAGTGGAATCACAGCAGAGCATAGAAAAAGTGGGTAAAATGTAGAAAATCTTTTAGTTTCTGCTCTTCTTTTGGCGTGAGGCCACCACAGTGAGTTAAATAGGTAGATTTCTCTTTGTCTCGATTCACTCGTTCAAAGAAAGTTGAGTTCTTCAGTGTGCTAAGCTCAGAGCCAGTGTCTTAGTGGGGAGCTGGTCCTTGCTTCTCTAATGGAATTTTAAAGTTCTGTTTCTAAAGAGACCATGATCAGATCTAGAAATGTGAACCTCTTCTCACATTCCCAGAATGCTTTAAAAGCATCTTCATTCCTCCGCCTTCCAGAACAGCCTGTCCTCTGTAACCCGTCTGATCTTGGTGAAATTCAGCTTGCCCTCTAGGACATGACTAGGCTCTGTCAGGACAGACTAGGTCTTCAGAGCTCTACGTCTACCTAAGAAACATCACACAGTGTTTGAACAAAGCATGGACTCAAAACTCAAAATTGTTACTTCAGGCTCCAAATGCCTGAAGCTCAAATTCGCCACAATGTGGTGTTTTGTCTGTGTGTCTCAATATACAAACCTGCCTTCCTGGATTCTCCTGCTTCTGTTTCCAGAGTGGGCCCTTGCTTCTAGGTGCTGGCCCCCGTTCATCATTCCAGTGATGCCTGTCACTCAGTTGCTTCTGCCTCCCACCACCACTGTGCTGGACAAGCCTTGGGATCAGTTCAGTTCAGTTCAGTTCAGTCGCTCAGTCATGTCTGACTCTCTGCGACCCCATGAATCGCAGCACGCCAGGCCTCCCTGTTCATCACCAACTCCTGGAGTTGACTCAGACTCATGTCCATCGAATCCGTGATGCCATCCAGCCATCTCATCCTCGGTCATCCCCTTCTCCTCCTGCCCCCAATCCCTCCCAGCGACATAAGTGCTATTTTAAACTCAATGACTTTATCTAATTTATGAAATTGTTTGGGCTGTAAGAGATTTCCAGTGAAACACACAGCTCATCTCCTTCCGTTGAAGAGCGGGATAGATTTTTATTGTCTATAAAATCCATTCCGGGTGAGTATCTATTCTCAGCCTTCATTATCTCCAGTGATAACAGTTCCGCTGCCTCTCTGGCCAGCTTCCCTATTGCTGAACTAGCCTTGCTTATTAATCCTGTAATGATACCTTCTGGTCTGTAAATATTGAAGCCGTGCTGAAGTTTCCCCCGCTAACCCTTTCCTCTCTGCCCATCCCATGGATGCTTCTAGAAGGGATATAGTTATGGGACACACAGCTCCAGATGCTGTGTTGTTCGGCCTTCTTCTGAGCCTGCTAGGATGGATGTTGTCAGTCCTTAGGAGATGAAACTATGAAATCTGGCACCAGGGTGGTGACCGAGTTGTTAATGCCACTGGCATGAAGTTGCTTCACAGATGTGGATTTCACTGCCAGGAGTGTTCCACCCTTCCTGGGTGTTCTAACTGCAGCATTAGATGAACACAGAGACTTCGTGGCTCTCCTGGCATGTTTGTGGTCATGCTGGGACAAAGACATTGGCTGGACATGCCCTAGGAGAGTGTGGCCCAGGGATCATCCCAGGAAAGAACTGGATGTGGAAACTGGATAAGGTGCTTCCTCGCTTATCTTTTTATCTGCCTGTGCTACCCAGGGCTGGCACGGAACCCACATCTCCTCGAATTCCTTTTTGCCATTTCTGAGCTCCCATCACCCGGACTCTGGAAGCTTCATTTGTGCGGGCCAGAATTTAAGACTTTGTTTAGCAGGCTGCCTTTGAACTGCTGGAGGGCTGAGGTGCCTAGGAGTTCATTTTCCAACCAGAGTGTGTGAAAGCCCCGCTTCCTTGCTTTTAGTTGGGACAAGCCCTAACATGCAACCTGAAGTCCTCGGGTCTCCAGTGGGATCAAACTGACTACTTCTTGTAGCATTTCACTAGCGAAGTAGCCTTGCTTGGTTTCGCTCCCTTCCGCCAGCAGGTTTCCCCCACTCCCTTGCCAGTTTATCCCGGGAGCATTTCTTCAATAAATCATGCCGTCCCCCTCGTGGACTTTGCTCCTGGGGAACCAGGTTCAAGACGGCCTGAAAATGTGAAGTTGGGTTCCTCCATCTCGTGTGGTAACTGGTCTGACTGATGTCCATGCTTGCTTTTCTTGTGATAAACCCACCTGATCCTGTCCCTGGAAATCACAGGTTTTGTTCTGAGATTGATAGAGGCTTGTCCATAATACATAGCTTTACACTTTTTTTTTTTTAATTGCTTGCATGGTATTCAAACCCAAAGTAGTTCCCCTTTCCTGGAGTTCTCCTCAGGTGACACCTTCCTTGTGCTCCTCCTGAAATCGGTTGTCCATCTATTAGAGCGTAGTCTGTCCTTGCCTCCATCCATGGCAGTCTGTCCTTGCACTTGACTGTGAATCCCTAGGGGATCGCTGGTTGTCGGAACTCCCCACAGGCAACTCACGGGGTGTCTTCTACTCCAGAGCTGCCCAGCAGCTGTTTGCTGTCTTGTCCTGATCAAAGAACTTAAGTGTGTCCATATTGGTGGTAAAGTCCCCATGGATGGGTCCCTGAATCGCCACTTTTGTTTCCGTCGACTTAGCTCCTAAAACACTGTCTGACTTACCTCTTTTAAGTCTAATAAATTTTACAACCTCAATACATTTTTAAAGTATCTTTGATATTAATTTCTCATTTGAACATCTTCTTCTCTGCAGTCACCCTCTGTGTTTTTTCAGACTTCTAACTTTATTGAGGCTTTCAGTGGCTAAGTGAAAGATCTCTCTTGGTAAATCTCTCATTACATTTGAAAATATGTGGGTTGTTTTCAAATATCTTTTGAAATTGATTTCTAATATAATTCCACAGTGATAAGAGAACAGACTCTGTATGATTTCAATATCTCTAGACCGTGGGATTTTTGCACCTTGCTTTCTGTCCCTGGTTATGTTCCAGTGTCTCCCGGTTTATAGTCTGTGGGAACTTGAATAGAACTTGTATCCTACTCTTGTGTGAAAATTTCATAAATCTTAATTATGTTGAATTGGTTCATAGTGCTTTTCAGGTCTGCTATATCCTTCTATTTTTCTGTCTATTCATTCTATTAATTTTTGAGAGTTTGATATTGAAACTCTACTAAAATGTTAATTTATCTACTTAAAAATAATTGTTATATATAGTGGAACTATGGGTAATGTTGTTCTCTATTTTCCAAGTTTCTTGTAAATGTGTGTTATCATACTTTCATAATTTAAAAAAATAAAAAATAAATAAGAAAACAAACACAGACAGTTGAAACTCAAAAAAAATTATAACCCCAATAAATGTATGTCAGAATTTCACCATAATCAGGGGTCAGTGACAAGGTAGGAGGAGTGATGTGTCTGGGGACAAAGCAGTAAAAACTAGTCATGACCCTTCTCTCACCTCCTTTGTTCTTTCCTGAAGTCTTTATCCACAAATAGAACTTTTTCCCCCAGTCTATTTTCTCTCCCTCCTTCCATCTCTTTCTCATTCTCAAATATTTTAGAAATATTAGCTGAGAAACATGCTTTATCTTAGAAATGAGTATCTTTCCAAGAAGGAGACCAACTTGACTGCAGTGTTGAATTAGCCTGGGGCCACCAAGGACAGCTTGTCTGTCCGTGAATGTCCCAGAAGCTGTTGCTGAAGCTGAGAACAGCTCACTTACTGTGGTGTCAGTGCCCCACTCTGTTCTCAGCTACCTAACCCTAATCCTTTTGGAACCAGTCAGTTAACTGCCCTCCTGTGTGTGTCTTGCACACAGTTGGAGCTCCATAAATGTTTTTCAAATGGGTGTTGAATAAATAAAGCAAGGAGCACGTGAACTTGGGACCTTACTTCTTGTAAGCTCAAAAAGCTATTTTTTCTGAATACATAATTGATAATACTGAAAAATAAATAAGGAAGTTGTATTTACGTTGCATGATCCTGCAATCATTAGCAGGCTGAGACTGAAATGAGAATTCAAAGTATAATTAAATCATGACATTGTTCTAGGATGACTTCATACCCTTGCTGTAGACTAGCATATGATTATGCTTATTATTATCTTCTCAGCTACTATTTTAAATATGAAAAAATTCAGTAATGAAAAATAAATATTGAAGAAATTTAGTAACAGGAAAACCTAACCTTTTATTCAATGACTATGTGTTTTTTTATTTGGGTGATATCCAATTATTTATATATGTTATTTATATATGTCTATGAATATGATAGTGAAAGTCACTCAGTCACATCCAACTCTTTGTAACCCCATGGACTGTAGCCCACAGGGTTCTTCTGTCCATGGAATTCTCTAGGCAAGAATACTAGAGTGGGCCATTCCCTTCTCCAGGAGATCTTCCCCACTCAGGGATCAAACCAAAGTCTCCTGAATTTCAGGTAGGTTCTTTACCACCTGAGCCACCAGGGAAGCTATGAATATGAAGTCTATATGTATAGTAATATTTGCATATGTTGCTTTTACATCAGAGAGAAATTAAGGGAAATGGTCTTGGTAAAGATGGTCTAAGAAAATGGTCAAAACTACAATTCAGACTGTCTTCAAATCACTTATCTGCCCCTTTCATAGCATGATACTACCTGGTAGATGATGTCCATTATTCTTATGTGTGATGGTGAGTGGCTGCTAGCGTCCAAGATGTTCTCAAGATTTTCTGCCCAAGTGGAAGTCAGGACACGTAACATGCAGTGCTGGGGACATGGCCCAAAGACCTAGGGCTACATTAAAAACATACGTATACAAAATTCCACTACCTGAACCCATCATTCTTGAACTCTAGACCATACTGGATAGAGGAGATTCAGAACAAAACACCTTCCAATCTGTTAGAAAACTGAACTCTTAAATTTACAGTGAAGCTACACTTAAGGCAAATTAGCAATGGCCCCTGTTCTTGGTTGGCAATTTCCCCTGCAGTTCATGTGGATGAGACTTAAAATATTCAACAGAGAGTGATGCATGTGACTAGCTGTGTCTCCACCGAATTGTAGTTGAATAAGAACAGAGAAGCAAAGCTGTCTTTGCTATTTTAGTATGACTAGGCTACAGTTTTTGATAGTCTGACGACCCTATCAACCCTGACAACCCTATTAGCTTTCATTTGTGTGAGGAAATACAGCACAAGAGGGGTTCCCAGGTCAGCGCTTCAAGAATCAGAGATTTGGGTTTGCAAGCAGCTCCATGGCCTTAGGCAGCTTGTATGTCTGTCTTGTTTCTCATTTGTACAGTGGCACTGAATTAGAGAGTGGATTTGAGAGCGAAATCAAAAAGTCTCTACATCTTAGCTTAGTACCTGACACCTAGCAAATGCTCATTAATGGAACTAGTTAGTGATATTGATAGTAAAGTCCTAGTTGTTGAGGTATCTTTTTGTTTTTCTTATACACAATTATCTACGCTTTTCACAATTCTTGTTTGCCATACAAATATAACTTAGCATTTTTAGTTCATATCAAGAGTGAGCATAAAAGTGTCTTCAAGAATATGAGGAAATTAGGAGACTAGTCTGCTTGAATTATTTTCTATTTCCAATTTTGATAATGTGCATTCTTAAATTAATCGTTGGCATTGTTTAGTTTGGTTTTTTACCATCATACGAGAATGTTTATAAAGACTTTCATGTCTCTATATTTTTAAGAAACAAAAAAGCAGTCTGTTTTTATATCCAGCTTAATAGTTTTTCTATTTTTTTGCAGCTGTGAGACAGCAAATGATAAATCAAAAACTAATATTTCCAACTACCTCAAAAAATTAAAGTCTGTGGCAGACTAAATATGGGCTCAATGAGGCTTATGGATGATTTGTTCTAATTAGATATAAGGTAAACGTTCTTGCAATTGTGACTTTTATTAAAGTCAGAACATGTGGCGGTTCTGGCTTTCCTGCACTGCCCTTAAAAAAAATAATTTGAAAATATTTTGGGTCTGCTGTTGCTGAGACAATATGGCTTGGCAGTGTGTTGGTAACTTAATAAGCTCACCACATTTGTCATGCAGAAACTGTTCTTTATATGCAAAGCTGTCAGACAGATTGAGTATATAAGTCTTCTTCGCATGAAATAATATGATAAAACTCCGGTATCAAATTGAATGCTGTCGTATCGTTTGGAGTCTTTCATGCATAGGGTGAAATTGTTTTACAATGGAAGCATTGTTTAATGACAAATACTCTTTTTGTAACCTTCATCAGTTATATTTTAATAGCAGGCATTATCTTCCTGACTATAGGTCGGCATTTCACGCTGTTAGCATACGGGAGAGTGAGTCGGCTTCTAAGTTATGCTTGGCGTTTTTTAAATGGTTGACGGCTGCAAGGAGGCTACACTATGGGTCTTGTAGGTGTTTTCATTCTTTCTTTTTTGTCAGGTTTGTGACAGAGCCAACAATACTTGCCTCTTTCCTGGTTTTGATTTAATCTCCTCCGAGAATGCTTACTAATACAATATTTCAAGGCTCAGCTCCCCGCAGAGGCAAATGTGGAATGTGCGCTTATAAGGCATGTGGCCGTGGACAGCAGGAGAATCAGTTAGCAGAAAGCGTGGACACAGCCCATGGGGCAAATTCTAGGTCAGGCATTTGTCTTTTGTTCAGTGGTAGACGTCCTCAGAGAACCGGCCCACCCATGTCAGTTTCAAGGGGCTGGACGTTCAGGACTCCAGATACGCACACAGCAAATGTGTTTCCAGCAGTTCTGTGCCAAGCAAGTTCCTGTTACAGGGTGGCCCCGAGCCAGAGCGCTTCCAAGCACTCCAGGGCTACTTCATGTAGCTGGTATGTGGGAGAAACTTGCAGCTCCGGGACTGCCCATGGAACAGAGCCTGTCCCGGCTGATGTGTGAGCATTCCAAAGTGCAGCGATGCAGCGAGCGGAGCAGCTCGGACATCAGCAGGGAGACGTTTTCATGGGGGAGGGTTTAAACGGAGGTGGATCGACTAAAGCACCCTGAAGTTCCCTCCCCGCCCTCCCGCCAGGCCTTGCTGTCCATCACCAACTTCCGGAGTTCACNGGCCACCTCATGCGAAGAGTTGACTCATTAGAAAAGACTCTGATGCTGGGAATGATTGGTGGCAGGAGGAGAAGGGGACGACAGAGGATGAGATGGCTGGATGACATCACGGACTCGATGAACGTGAGTCTGAGTGAACTCCGGGAGATGGTGATGGACAGGGAGGCCTGGCGTGCTGCAATTCATGGGGTCGCGAAGAGTCGGACATGACTGAGTGACTGAACTGAACAGATGATGAAGCTAACAAAGTAAATTGGAACCATAGTGTAGGAAGCCTGGAATACCAGGAAGAAATATATGTCTAATTCTTTAAGTTGCCAATTCTTATTTACCTCATCGTAAGATCTGTTTAAAATTGTTTACTTTTTTTTTTGGTATTAAGTATATCCATTAACACTGTATTTAAATTTGCCATACTTTGCTTTCCCTTATGTATACTTCTATGCATTGAGTTTCTTTAAACAAAATGATGACAATGATATAAATAACTGAAAAAGTTATTTAATAAGATTAATTATCTGATAATCTCAGATTCTGCTAATGGGAAATCAATATGTATTATAACAATATAGTATTATGAATACAAATTTTGAGTAACAAACATTCATTATAATATAAATAACTTTTTAAACATGTACTGATTTGCTTTAAAACTTTCATTTTTCATCAGTATAGCTCTTGGATTTGTATTTTTGTTCTATAAATGTAACTACTAAATCATTTCTCTACCTTAGTTTTTTAAACTTTGAACTTTCTGCTGGATTAAACCTTTAATTATTTTTAAATTACTAGGAAATTCTTGAAATTTTTCTTTTTTGCTATTTTTCTGTAACTGTAAAATAGCTTAAATATAATTAAAAATTTAAGCAACTTAGTTATTAGAAAATTATGTTTTTTCCATGTGTTTTTCTGTGATTTGAAATTAAGATTTCAGTTTTACTTTCATTATCTAGTATAAAATTGAATAGAAAAATATACATGATTGATCTTTGGTTTTGTAGGAATTACACGTAGGAGAAAACCAGATTGAAAAGTTAGGGGCAGAACATCTTAAGCATCTGAATTCTATCCTTGTGCTAGACCTGCGGGATAACAAGTTAAAATCTGTTCCAGATGAAATTACACTCCTGCAGTCTTTGGAAAGACTTGATCTAAGCAACAATGATATTAGTAGGTAAGTTTAAGAAGGAATGATATGAAATCATGTCTGTATTTGATTATAATTCATAGGTTAAAACATGCAGAGATCTTTTTTATAAGTTGAATTCAATAAATGTTTATTTAGCAGGTGTCATGTGCAGACCTACAAAGGTAATTAGATTTTGTTCTTGGCAGCAAGCTTAATATACTAATGGAATCAGTTGTATTTGCAAGTGACTCCTGCAGAGCTCAGTTGGTAAAGCATCTGCCTGCAATGCGGGAGACCTGGGTTCAATTCCTGGCTCAGGATATCCGCCTAGAGAAGGTAATGGCAACCCACTCCAGTATTCTTGTGTGGAGAATCCCATGGACAGAGGAGACTGGACGGGCTACAGTACATAGGATTGTAAGAGTCAGACATGACTTAGTGCTATTTTTCTTTCTTTTCTTTCTAAACCACTAGAACATGAACTCGAGGATGGGTAGGTTTTTCTCTCTTTTTTTTTTCACTGCTCTAACTTCTATGTCAGTGCCTGGGTTCATGGAAGCTGCCTGATAAATATTTGTTGAATTTGTTAAATGACTACAAAACCATGGGAAAGATACGAAATACTTTGGGGACTTAAAGACAATACAGGGATCACAATTTGTTGAGAAAAGTCAGGGCTTTCTTTGTGTCAAAAGTAAAATTTTTAGATGATGTTATAGAACTGAGACCAGAGTGAAGCAGGTTAATTGCCTAGAGCACAGAATTTAAAAATGTACTCACTGGGGCTTGCCTCACTCTAGTTGAGACATCCATCTTTCAAGGATGACCAGTTTTCAAGTTCATATGTACAGTGCTCAGAATGACTTGGCAGGAGGAAACTGTACAAACAAAGCTCTGAAAGTTTAGAAAATAAATTATAGATATATGTTCAGAGAGTGAGGAATCAGGTTTAGTAGGGTACAGGTACTGAGGTATTTAGATCTTGAAAGATAAACTGAGGCCAAAAATGAAATCCTTATGAAGAGTCAGTTTTCATTGGTTAAGAGATAGGGAGATTAAAAGCAAAATTAACTTGATTGTAACCTTGAAAGTTGATAATAGTGGATGCTTTGGATAGGAGTGGGTTTATAGATGGGAATTCTAAATAAGTTCTATTAGATTAATGTAGTAATAACTAACTTGAAAAGGCACACTTGCTATGTCCATTTTACTGTGTTGACAGCTTTTTAGATTCCTCTCATGTAATAAGGACCTAAACTAGTGACAATGAGAGTGGAAAGACAAGGAAAGATGTGAGAGGTGTGATGAGTTAGATTGAGTAGTATTTAGCAATTGATTGTGTTGGAGAGGCAGGGGAAGAGGATAGTGAGCAAAGACTTATAAAAGCTTATAAAGCCATAATATTTAGAGATGGAATTACTTTACAGATATATAAAAAATAAAACTCAGACTTACTTAAGGTTGTAAACCAGTAATCCAGTTAGGTGTCTGCAGTTTTGTATTTGGATGTCAGAAACTTGTTTTTGTTATGAACAGGGAAAAGGTTAAGCAAGGTAAACTTTCTTATTGGTTTATATTTCAGTAACTACTTTAAAAAGTCAGAATTGTTTTCACAATGTACATATGGCATATGGTACATCATTACCATCAATTTGAATACTTGGACAGTGACCATTCTTTTCAATCACTTCTATTTATGACATAATTAATAAATGAATGGATATTCGTAAAAGTACTTATAACTAATGAATGAAAGAATTGTTTGCCTCATAAATATTGACATGTACGTTTTTCCCCATGTTAGTCACTCAGTTGTGTCTGACTCTCTGTAACATTATGGTCTGTAGCCCACCAGTCTCCTCTGTCCATGGAATTTTTCAGGCAAGGAATACTGGAGTGAGTTGCCATTTCCTTCTCCAGGGGATCTTCCTGACCGAGCGATCAAACCCACATTGCCTGTGTGTTTTGCACTGTAGGCAGATTCTTTACCATCCGAGCCACCAGGGAGTTACCTTTCTCCCCTTAGCAGTTTTATTATGGCTACTAGTAATATGTAAAAACATTAGAAAGGAAATATTTAAAACAAAAAAGATGATAAATACTATTTAATCCGTACAAATATTTCTGATATGTATATTTCTCTTTCTCCAGAGCTCTGAGTATAAAGTGTATATGTATCACAGGGCCTAGAACATAATGAAGCTAGTAAATATTTTCTTAACTTTCATCTAACCTCATAATTCCTAGACATTACTACTACTACTACTACTACTATTACTACTAAGTCGCTTCAGTTGTTTCCGACTCTGTGCGACCCCACAGACTGCAGCCCACCAGGCTCCCCCGTCCCTGGGATTCTCCAGGCAAGATCACTAGAATGGGTTGTCATTTGCTTCTCCAATGCTTGAAAGTGAAAAGTGAAAGTGAAATTGCTCAGTTGTATCCATCCCTCAGCGACCCCATGGACTGCAGCCTTCCAGGCTCCTCGGTCCATGGGATTTTCCAGGCAAGAGTACTGGAGCGGGGTGCCATTGCCTTCTCCGTCCTATACATTAAGACCATTCTTTTCATTTCTTACTCCTCCAGAATCTCCTTTAACAAAAATTGATTCCTTACAATGCTACCAGAGTAGTTTTTATAAAATACAAGTTATCAGCTTTTTCTTCAACTAAAAAACTAATGGTTCTCCATTGTTATAGCACTGTTTCCTAAATATGGCTATGTATTTGAACCACAAGAAAAGCTTTAAGAAGAAAAATGCAGATACAGAGACAGTAGTAAATCAGAATCTTTAGCAGTGGGACCTTAGGATTGCCTTGGTTTTGTTTTTTAAAGTTCCCGAGAGATTGTGATAGATCTGGTTTTCTAACCAACAATTAGGAATCTTAAAGTCCAGGATTTTTAGCATAATAGTCAAGTACATCTCACAGTCAGACTTCATCATTCTCTCTTTTTCATCTTTCAGTCCCACAAGTATCTTATGACTACACTGAACTGTAAATATGCTACTTTTTCTTTCTTCATTTTCTTTACCTTAGAATGCCCTTTTCCTGCTTGACTCCCTAGTGGAATTCTGTTCTTTTTAGGTCCAAATCCAGGCTTTGCTACTTCCTTTTCCCTTTAGTCCTATTTCTAATTTCTACTTCCCTAGTCTGAAAGCAGCTTTACTTGTTTAGCACTGATCTAATTATATGTATATATAAAATAGACAATTTGATGATTTTTGACAACTATATGTATTTGGTGTAATTCACTGTTACAGTAATGAACATTTCTGTTTTCCTAAAGTCTCTTCATACCCTTTGCAGTCAATCTACTTTTCATACATCCAACCCCTAGCAACCACTGATGAGCTCTGTCACTGTAGTTTTCTTTTTTAAGTATCATATGAATGAAATCACAGCATGTAGTTTTTGTGCTTTCTTTCATGTAGTATAATGCTTCTGTGATTCATTTGTGTGATTTTTGTCTTAGTAATTTATTCATTTTTATTGCCAAGTGTTACTCCATTATACAGATATGCCACAATTTTTTCATCTCTTCAGTAGTTAGTTGATGGATGTTTGGATTGCTCTCAATTTTCTGACTGTTGTGAACATTCATGTAAGTCTCTATTGGACATAATTTTCATTTTTCCTGAGTAAATATGTAGGAGTGGGATTACTTAGTTGTATGGTAAATGTGTGTTTGAAAAAACTCCCACTTACTAAAGTGGCTGTGCTATTTTACATGCTCACCAGCAACATATGATCGGAGAAGGCAATGGCAACCCACTCCAGTACTCTTGCCTGGAAAATCCCATGGATGGAGAAGCCTGGTAGGCTGCAGTCCATGAGGCTGCCCAGAGTCGGACACGACTGAAGCAACTTAGCAGCAGCAACATATGATAATTCCTGTGTTTTGGTTAGCCATATATTTCTCCTTTTCTTTTGTTCATCTGAAAAGTTTTTAAGGGAAAGGACCTTGATATCCCTACAACAATTCCTAGTATATTATAGATGCTCAATAAATTTTGAGATTTAATGTTTGTGTATATCAACAGGTTTTATCTTGTGTACCAAAAAAAAAAAGTTTCCTTTTTGAATGAAATCTGAAGTATATGATTACAAATTATTCTTTATGATTTTTTTTCATTTAGGAATTTTTTTATTTGCTAACATTTACTTTTTAGCACTGTCTCAGTTCAGTTCAGTCACTCAGTCATGTCCAACTCTTTGCAACCCCATGGACTGCAGCATGTCAGGCCTTCCTGTCCATCACCAACTCCCAGAGTTTACTCAAACTCATGTCCATAGAGGTGGTGATGCCATCCAACCATCTCATCCTCTGTCGTCCCCTTCTCCTCCTGCTTTCAATCTTTCCCAGCATCAGGGTCTTTTCTAATCAGTCAGTGCTTCATATCAGTTGGTCAAAGTATTGGAGTTTCAGCTTCAGCATCAGTCCTTCCAATGAACACTCAGGACTGATATCCTTTAGGATGGACTGGTTGGATCTCTTTGCTGTAAAAGGGTTTCTCAAGAGTCTTCTCCAACACCACAGTTCAAAAGCATCAATTCTTCAGCTTTCAGCTTTCTTTATAGTTCAAATCTCACATCCATACTGGGAAAACCATACTGGGAAAACCATAGCTTTGACTAGATGGACCTTTGTTGGCAAAGTACTGTCTCTGCTTTTTAAAATGCTGTCTAGGTTGGTCATAACTTTCCTTCCAAGGAGCAAGCGTCTTTTAATTTCATGGCTACAGTCACCATCTGCAGTGATTTTATAGCCCCGAAAAATAAAGTCTGCCACTGTTTTCATTGTTTCTCCATCTGTTTGCCATGAAGTGATGGAACCAGATGCCGTGATCTTAGTTTTCTGAGTGTTGAGTTTTAAGCCAGTTTTTTCCCTCTTCATCTTTCACTTTCATCAAGAGACTCTTTAGTTCTTCTTCGCTTTCTGCCATAAGAGTGGTATTGTCTACAATTTAGGAAATATTTTATAGCTCATATTCTTTTTCTAATAATCATAATATGACAGTATTGAAACAAATCTTATTTTTTTAAACATGTTTGGCATTTATCTTGAAATATTTTAGGCGTAAATTTACGTGGGTTTTCTTTGACACTATTTTATGATGTAAAGCTTGTCATATGTTGTTTGTTTTATAATCAACTATTTGGTTGAATTATACTTATCTCTGATGTTTTCCTTGAAATCTGTTTAATCTTTTATAGTCTGCCCTGTTCATTGGGAAGACTTCATTTGAAATTCCTGGCACTTGAAGGAAATCCTTTGAGAACCATTCGAAGAGAAATTA
>SJYV01025249.1:0-12703 GCA_006410875.1 Neotragus pygmaeus
GGCAGCTTGGGCCATCTTCTCATGCAGGATTTGGGGATCAAACAGATGCATCAGGAATGGTTAAACCCCCTGCTAGATCAATGCGGGAAGGAGCGTATCTGGCCAAGGACAGTAAACACAGATTATAGTCTCATGGAGGGTGGGCTGCATAAAATCTGAATTAGATTAGAACCCAGCCCTCACGGCTTGCCCAGAAACAGTGGTTTCCATGTCCTAAGCTTTCTGTCGAAATCACAGCACCAAAGCCCCAATACCTTCCCTCCCACGCATTGATTCCCAGCAACTCTCAAACATAAACACTGGTGCTGTCTCTTATACACATCTCTGCACTCCCCACCCATCTCCTAAGACAACACACTGCTGCAGCAGGGCTTCCTGGATTTAGATCTGACTCCAATTCCCTAATCATTCAGCACTGCCTCTCTATAGCTCTCCAGTTACCTGGGGGGTCGGAGTGTGCTAAGACCTTCGAGGAAAAACCCAGAAGAGCCACTGGTGATTAGTGTGTGAGGGTTGATGTAGTTTGTGTGTATTATATTTGGTTGAGAGTTCAAATATCTCTTTCAATTTTCTTTGACTTGTCAGAACCAGCAGACCTGGATAAAAAGAACCCAGAAAGTAAAATCGATGAAACAGGTAAGTTTGTCTTGCTGACTTATTTTTAAAACAGTTTACATGGCTTTTATTATATTTGTGGAGAAACTCTGAAACTCTGGCACACCAGGGTACTAAGTGAAAGTCACTCAGTCGTGTCCGACTCTTTGCTACCCCATGGACTGTACAGTCCATGCGGCCAGAATACTGGAGTGGGTAGCCTTTCCCTTCTCCAGGGGATCTTCCCAATGCAGGGATTGAACCCAGGTCTCCTGCATTGCAGGCAGATTCTTTACCAGCTGAGCCACAAGGGAAACCCAGGGTACCAAAGCAGTTCACATAGAATAAACACCCCCCATGTCAATGATGCTGTGCCCGGGCTATTGTGAGAGTGAGTGCCCGATACAGACTTAGGAGAGGCAGTGACAGGTTCAGAGCATGTCGGGGGTAACCCCAGGGGACATATGCTAACCTGGCCCTTCCCTACTGAGCTGGAAGAAGGGCTCAGAGGACAATGACATGAAATAGCCTCGTTTAATACCTATGGAACCAGGAAGCGAGTGAAGACTGTCTCTTACCGAAGGACCTACAGTGCTTTTCATACAGTAATTTGAAACCAACCCAAATTCTTGTGTCTGATTGAGAACCAGATATAATCTTTAAAGGGCTGGAGCCCAGTGTCTGTTTAGACCACCTGTTCCTAGCCTCTGCTACTAAAACCCTCGTTTTGTGATAATGATCACAACATTGATGACAGTGATGATGATGAGGAGGAGGAAGAGGGTTTACTGAGGAACTAGTATGTTCCAGTCACTTTCTATAAGTTCTCTTGTTTAATTCTCACAGCTGTTCTCTGAGTATATTTATCCCCATGTCACAGCAGTGACTTGGCCTTAAGTAAAATAGGTAATAACTTCCCAGGTGGCGCTAGTAGTAAAGAATCTGCCTGCAATGCTGGAGACCCAGGTTCAATCCCTGGATCAGGAGGATGCCCTGGAGAAGGAAATGGCAACCCACTCCAGTATTCTTGCCTGAAGAATTCCATGGACAGAGGAGCCTGGTGGGCTACAAGTTCATGGAGTCACAAAGAGTAGGACACGACTGAGTGAACTTTACTTCGCTTCACTTAAGACAGGTAATTAGGTGGTAGCCATGGAGAAGGCAATGGCACCCACACCACTACTTTTGCCTGGAAAATCCCATAGACGGAGGAGCCTGGTAGGCTGCAGTCCGTGGGGTCACTAAGTGTCAGACACGACCGAGCGACTTCACTTTCATGCATTGAAGAAGGAAATGGCAACCCACTCCAGTATTCTTGCCTGGAGAATCCCAGGGACTGGGGAGCCTAGTGGGCTGCCGTCTATGGGGTCGCACAGAGTTGGACATGACTGAAGCGACTTAGCAGCAGTAGCAGCAGACCTCAAACTGATTAATTCAAAAGTGTGTTTTCATTGAACACTGCTTTGTGATCCAGTGCAAAGCATTTGGTTGGAGTGAGGTCCTGCCTGATGTTGTATTCCCAGAAGTCTCTGCACTTCCTGCCAGCAGTGGCAGGTGTTGGACACTTGCCCCAGCATCACTTAAGCTACTGCTCGCAGATCTATGCCCTGTCCATCAGCATCAGCACCAGTTGCCATCAGAAATGTGCACATATTAACACCATAGCCAGACTTGGATTTGGTAGAGACAAATAGAGATGGCGCCATATTCACAGTTGATCATCTCAACACGAGGCTCATTTAGCTTAGTTACGTGGTCCACGCTGAGATGTAAACTTTATTAGAGTTTGTTTCAAAACAGTGTCGCATCAAGGGAGAGAATATTAATATGTCCCTGTGGCTTCTTTCCCCCTGTAGGGACTTGCATCGCATATTTTTAGTTTCCTTTGATTGGAATCCTTGTTGATCAGAACACCATTAAGTAAACACCAGGCCTGTTGCACATTAACATTCTAGTCTCATTTCTAGTATCAGGTAATGAGGCTCAGAGCTCCCATGTTAATAATTTCTCGTGTTCCACTCTAAAGAAAACATTTCCCCAATGCCTGCGTGCAGAGCTGTGTGACCGTCTCCAGTGAAACAACCAGGGCAGCAAAGATGCTGATTATTAAATGTGTTCTGTTCAGTACAACACCGACCTGGCTTCTCGATTGGAGCCATAAGCCATTTAAAACAGCAGCAGCAGGCATGCCCTCATTCTGTCGGAAAGCTCTCTCCTGATTGAGTGAAACCATGGTCTGTTTGGGGGGAAACTTGAAGATCTGACTTGTGGTAGGACCACCACTCAAAAGGCAGCTTGGGCCATCTTCTCATGCAGGATTTGGGGATCAAACAGATGCATCAGGAATGGTTAAACCCCCTGCTAGATCAATGCGGGAAGGAGCGTATCTGGCCAAGGACAGTAAACACAGATTATAGTCTCATGGAGGGTGGGCTGCATAAAATCTGAATTAGATTAGAACCCAGCCCTCACGGCTTGCCCAGAAACAGTGGTTTCCATGTCCTAAGCTTTCTGTCGAAATCACAGCACCAAAGCCCCAATACCTTCCCTCCCACGCATTGATTCCCAGCAACTCTCAAACATAAACACTGGTGTTTCTTGGCAATGGAGGAGCCAGACCCCACCACAGAAATCCCCCGGGGGCTCTCTTGGGAAGGACAGCCCAGAACCAGATGTGTGCTTAACTTCTTGTCCATTTCGATGTCTCCCATCCTCTGGTGTGTTAGCAGTGCTCACAGAGCCAGTTTTGGTTTTCTCCCCAGGGAGCACACCAGGCTACCAAGGCGCGGGCGAAGGTGACGAGAACATCTCCAGGAAGCCGGGCAATGTGCTGAAAACCCTGGACCCCATCCTCATCACCATCATCGCCATGAGCGCGCTGGGTGTCCTCCTGGGCGCTGTCTGCGGGGTCATGTTGTACTGTGCCTGTTGGCACAACGGGATGTCAGAAAGAAACTTATCTGCCCTGGAGAACTATAACTTTGAACTTGTGGATGGCGTGAAGTTGAAAAAAGACAAACTGAATCCACAGAGTACTTACTCGGAGGCGTGAAAGCAGACAGGAGGTGAGCAGGCAAGCAGGAGAGTGGAGCGGAGGACAGAGCTTGAGCTGGGGGCCGGCTGATCTTTCACTGTTCAGGCTGGGAAGCGCGTTGATGACGCCAAGCCAGCTTTTTCTCAGGAGCTTCAATGAGTTTGGCCGACAGACACGGACAACTTAGCTGTGTTAACAATCGGAATCCTGTACAGTCAAGTTTCTTTCTGTTGGTTTCGTTGGAATAATCAAATGCTGGTGTTGAGACCAAGTATGATGGATTTAATCATTCGAAGGACTCCCCTTTTCCCTTCTCTATCCTCTTCCTCTTCTGGATTCTTTTCAGAAACTGTGCAAAATCCAAGATGCTGGCACCAAGTGTATTTAGCGGGGCCCCTTTGACGGACACGCTACCTGCAGCCCAGTGCCCAGAATATATTTGAATAACCGCCTTTCAGTGGACTCCTGAAGCTGGCCTTGTGTATAATCGCCCGCGTCGTGGATAGGCAAAGAAGGAATAGGGTGTTTTCTGTTAAAGTATACCGTAGCCTCAGTACCAGTCTAGTGTGTCAGCTCTGTTTACGAAGCAATACCGTCAGATTTCCTCGATGTTTTCCAGTGTTGTACTCAACCTCGTGCTGTGAACTCCATACAGAAAACTGTGCCATCATAAACACTGCTGGCAACTGGGTGTGATGCGGACCACCGCAACGAAGAATCCTTGGCACTGGCTAGTCGACGTCCTCTCAAGTGCCTTTTTGTTTGTACTGGTTCTCATTGTGTTACATTCACCCGCCCTGTTTTTCGCTGGTGAAAGCCCTCTTCTTGAATCAAACCCTGGGGGCCTGCTGACGAAGAAGAAAGTATATTTTAGTGTGAGATGTCAGCCTCCAGGAAGGCAAGGGCTCCGAAGATTTGGCAACGTGGCTTAATCGTTCTGCTTTTTCCGTAGTTCAATTTCATGTCTCTTGACCCTTTTGTATAAAGCTGCAATATTCTCTCTTACTGTTCTTTCATATGGAATGTATTTTCAAATGTAAACTCTTTCTCTGCTATCCCTCTGTCTTTTTTCTCTCTTAGGATTTAAGCATTTGCCATTCTTCAGAAAAGAAACTCGCAGCTTTAACCTGCTGGGAATGGCAAACAGTTTTACTAGACTTTATGTTGGAAAAATAAATAAATAAGGGAAATTCCTAACTTTGCCCTCCAAAGTATAACTTTGGTTTCCTTGTTAACTGGTTAAAGTGACAGTATCTTTTTTCCTAAAGCCATTTGCTATCTATACCAATCAAAATGATCTTCAATAGAAATGTTTGCATTTAATAGAGATAGTGGTTAAGTTGAGGGAAGAAATAATTGGCTTTCAAGCGAGACTCAAAGGGATGAAATTCCCTCAAAATCCAAAAATGAGATATTTTTACACCCAAATACATGAAAATGACCCATGAGAACCTTCTTGTTTTGGTATTGAGTCAAGCAAGGGAAGTGGAAGAAGGAATGGTTAATTTAAGAAAGCAACCATAAATTCTGGTGCCTGGGGATGGAGTATTTTAAGATAAGAGAGGGGAAGAAAAGGAGTAAAATCAAAACAAATGTTCTTAAAAATCCATTCAGCAGCAACCCTAAAAAAATGAGACAGTGAAAGCTTCTAGAAACTTCCAGTGGCTCACAATGAGAAAGCCTGCCTTAGAGCTGGCCAGACCCAAGCCACAGAGAAGTAAATGTCTTATGAGGCAGCATGTGAATTAGCCTGAAGAAGCTTGGGTTGTTTTCCGTGTGTTTATGCCCTGCCATGTAGGACAGAAGAACTTCCTCCCTCCTACACTGCTGTAGGTCTCACTCAAGTACATTTGTGGGGGTCACATTTGCATCATGGAGCTGAAAGTCCATTCATCCTGGTTTAATTGAAATGAGAATGCCTTTTGTTTCCAGGAAAGTATTGATCACTATGAAAGAAGAATAGATTTCTAACCCCCAGGGGCATCCATTCAGCCGTTATAATCATACCCAGGCGAAAGCATTAAGACTTGATTTTTTTTTTTTTTTTTTTTTAGGCAACAGACTTAAAGTTGTCCTCAGCCAAGGAAAAATGATACTGCAACTTTAAATTTTAAAGTATCTTGCACTGATAAATATATTTAAAAATTATATGTTTATAAAGTTATTAATTTGTAAAGGCAGTGTTACAAAATGTTCAGTTTATATTGTTTTAGATTGTTTCATAATTTTAAAAGGTGTAAAATAACATATTTTTTCTTTATTGAGATCTATAAATCTTTCTGTAGTAAAATGTTTTCATTTTACTGGTATATTATTGCTTCATGTTTGTACCATCATAAAATTTTGTGCAAATTTTTTTTACAGAAATTTTTATTTTCTATGACAATATGACACTTGTAAATTGTTGTTTCAAAATGAACAGCAAAGCCTTAACTTTAAATGACATTTGTATTCTCAGACACTGAGTTGCATAAAACAACCACATAGAACTGAACTGTAACTTAAATTCCAAACTATGACTACTACATTCCAAAGAAACAGTTGAATTAAACATTTTCATAAAATATCCCAAACCTGATGGCTTTTATTATATTAGCTTTGTTACTGTTAAAGAAATTGGTATTATTCCAGCATCGAATAACTTTCAAGATTTTTTTAAGTTCTTTTTTAAAAATAATATCCTAATAAGGAGAGAAGATTAAGAAAACATTTCCTGAAAGTAGAACATCAACCCAAATTGGACACTTGTCAAGATAAGGCATAAAGAATTTGACCTTATAAATGGAAATTTTTCAACTTCAAATCTTGTGTCAAATGTTTCTATATTCCATTTAGTAAAGTTTTTTTTTTTTTAATGAAATTCCCATATGTCTGTTGGTAAGTTTTGTTCTTATAGAAAATATGTAATAAACTGGATAGTGTTTATGCATGCAGCTGTGCTAAATTTCATTAGAGGGCAAAACTAAGCACGGCATTGCAGCTGGCTACTTGGTAATTCTTAGAAAATTTTGAGTTCATCCAGGACCAAAATAACAGTAGTATAGTAATAATAATAATTACAATAACAAAGACGAGAAAGGTGGAATCAAAGCATGCTCTGTAGGATAGAGTACCATTCACGAACCAACAGTTCTTTGCTTACCTTCCTCTGATTATAGGAAAATTTAATTCTGAAGCACAGGAAATCTATGAAGGTGGACTGCTCTGCACAGCTCTTCCCAGTGAATCAATAGTCTACTTTTCTCTGAACACTGATGTCTTTGGCATCTTCCAAGTTTTAACTAAGAAGAGAACATTTGCCCTACTCAGTGGAGTTTGAGTTTTCTCTGCTTAAAGAAAGGGCTTCCCTGATGGCTCATCAGGTAAAGAATCTGTCTGCAATGCAGGAAAACACAGGAGATGTGGGTTCAGTTCCTGGATTGGGAAGATCCCCTAGAGGAGGAAAATGGCAAACCAACTTCAGTATTCTTGCCTGAAAAACCCCATGGATAGAGGAGGCAGAGTTGGGTATTCACACTTTACTGAATTTAAATTCTATTTATGTTCATGGGTGTACCCAGAAAACATGATGACTTATGATGAATCTACCAGAATTAATCCAGAGATACTTTCTGAATTAAGGGCCATAGATTCATGGGTTCTGTTTCCTTGTTTGAGAAACCTTAAACATAAATGCTTTCAACCCATTTCTTATCCCTAGTTAGCTGCTAAGCTAGGCTTTTCTTCGTGGATTTAAGGAGCTAAATCACTGTATAATTCTCCCCAAAGTCAAGAATAAAATATATCATAAAGATTGAAACATTTAAAACATTAAAATTATTTATCATTCCATCTCCTGTCTTCCCTGCTAACATATTAATCACCACTTGGGCTGGATTGTACTTTATCTTTTTGCAAATCAGAAGGATTTTGTAATACTCTATGATGTTTCTGCTTCCCAGTGATAATCAGAGCCGTCATATTGCAATGAAAAGCAGTTCTGCTAGAAATTTCCCTAAACTCTATCACGAAGGATTTTTAAGCAGCTTTTCAGCTCATGGGTTGAGAAGCCAGAGGGAAGGAACCTTGAACTAAGTAGAACTTAGCACCAAGAAGCAAATGCGACCAACGTGATCTCCGGCATTTTTTTAATATTCCAAAGAAACATTGCAAAGTGATACAAATAAGAGCATTATATTATCACACACAAGTCGCTTCTTAATAGCACTAAAGATCCCGTGCACCAGTTATATCATTTCAGGATAGAAAGAGTAAACTTTGTGGGAAACTTCTATGGTAATGATGCTATACTTCTTTATGTTGAGAACATTCTACTTTCACAGCAGCTCTGGGAACTAAGCTTTGTCATTATTCCTCTTTATAAATGAGGAATCCAAAGTTTAGGCAAGTTGAAGGGTGAATCCAGGATGGATCAGTCTCATCTCCCCTCCATTCCTCCTATCACACCATAACCCTGCTTGTATGAGCGTGAGAGGTGCTCACAGAGGGCCTGGCTACTCAAGCCAGTAGCAGCAGCATCCCCTGAGAGTCTCTTAGAAAAGCAAGAATCTCAGAACATGCCCCAGACACACTGAGACCTTTTAACAAGATCCCTGGATGACTCACATGCCCATCCATTTGGGTCTGAGAAGCACTGACCAGCCTGCAGGTATACTATGCCAGATATTCCAGAGTCTACCTGGTGGTTTGAGGACACTCCAAGACAGGGAATATACCTGCAGATTCTCAAAGCACTTTATAAAAGAGTCTGAGCAGCCTGGAAAACAGTAAAATTAGAAAATTGGAAATCTCACTCACTGAGCCTAGAAGCATGTTGCTGGTGAGGACCCTACATGTGGACTTCTCTGAGAAGAATAGATAATGGCTCATGAAGTATGTTGCTTGATGAAGCATTTAAAGTGCTATGCTGCTGCTACTGCTAAGTCGCTTCAGTCGGGTCTGACTCTGTGCGACCCCATAGGTGGCAGCACGCCAGGCTCCCCCGTCCCTGGGATTCTCCAGGCAAGAACACTGGAGTGGGTTGCCATTTCCTTCTCCAGTGCATGAAAGTGAAAGTGAAGTCACTCAGTTTTGTCCGACTCCTAGCAACCCCATGGACTGCAGCCTACCAGGCTGCTCTGTAAGCAAATGGGACTTGCCAGGTGGCACTAGTGGTAAAGAACCCATCTGCCAATGCAGGAGATGTAAGAGACTTGGGTTCAGTTCTTGGTTGAGAAGATCCCCTGGAGGAGGGCATGGCAACCCACTTCAGTATTCTTGCTTGGAGAATCCCACGGACAGAGGAGCCTGCAGGGCTATAGTCCATAGGGTCGCAAAGAGTCAGACATGACTGAAGCGACTTAGCACACACGCAGCGCAAAGCAAACACTCTGTTACTCATCATTGTGATCAGGAGGAAAGGAGGAGGATCCATTTGAGAAGAGCCAAATCCTTCTGTTCAAAAAAGTTGCCTCATTCATCACACACAGTTTACTGCTTTCCAAAGGTGTTGAAATCCTGACTGGTGTTAAAATCCTGAATGGCAAAATAAAGGTCCCATGAGCCAATTCTATCATCTTATCTAAAATCCTGAATGGTGAAACTAGGTTGAACCCAATTTAATCTTGCTTCAATAATTTATAATCTTGTTTCTTGGGGTCCTTATTACAAATAAGCAAGAAACTCTAGGGTAATAGTTTTGCTGCCCAACAATGACTCCCAAGAGAAGGTTTTTCTATACAGAAAGATGGTCTTTCTAGACCATATAGAAGAGTACCTATTATGATGCAGGGGTCCAATAAATGTGTAACATTCATAACCAAAGGTGGTTTAGTCACTAAGTCATGTCCGACTCTTGCGACCCCATGGACTGTAGCCCACCAGGCTCCTCTGTCCATGGGATTTTTCCAGGCAAGAATACTGGAGTCATTTGCCATTTCCTTCTCCAGGGGATCTTTCCGACCCAGAGATCAAACCTGGGTCTCTTGCACTGCAGGCACTTTCTTTATCAGCTGACTGAATTTTATTAATATCATTGCCCTATTAATAGAGTTGGAAATCTCTTGCTCTGGCAGAATGTTGGGTTGAAATGGACCTGTTCTCTGATGGTACTATAACAGAGCCTCACCCTTTAGCAGCTTGAATGAGACAACTTGCCAGGATAGAGAGTAGGTCTGGTCTCTAGGATGCTCCTTTCAGTGATTTGAGCATCTCCCCTGCCCATCACTTTTAATGCCAGTTAATTAACACACTCTTCAAGGCTCCATCAACATCTCGCAGAGAGGTGGTACAGGCAACACTAATGATCTTGATGTAATCCTGTCGGGAAACCATTCCATGGCTTATTAGGCTATCCTTGCTCTAATTTCATCCAACTTCTGAAAAATTTCAACATTGACTAAATTGCTTCTTGACTTTGAATATGTGATTCTATTTAAAGCAGATTCGATCATTACCCTCAGATCATTTGCAAAATTTCTGCTGTTATTCATGCCTTCTATCTAAAAAGATCTTATATTTAGAATCTTAGACATAATTTTTCTTGGGTCATCTTTTAATTTTATGTATATTCAAGCTACCTAAGTTTCAATGAATTATGAGAAGAAATACTCTGTCATCCAAATAACATCCTTTTGATTTATTTCCTGTATTTATTAGAAAGTTTGGGTGTTTGGAGAGATCCACACAGTGACCCAGCTTGGTTTTGGTCCCTGTCCCTTAAGCACCCAGAGCTCGAACAACGGATGTGAGTGCTTCAGCTAATCAGCAAGTGCATTATTGAATCTACTCTATGAAAACTTTTAACTCCTTATCATCATGACCACTGCAATTTTCTATATGCTTACCGTGTACCAAACTTTACTGGATGTTTCCACTAACACTTAAAGCAATCTTATGAATTGAGGTTACAACAGCTGAGGTACAGGATTTCCCTGGTGGTCCAGTGGTTAAAAATCTACCTGTCAATGCAGGGGACACAGGTTTGATACCCGCTCTGGGAAAATCCCACACACCACAAGGCAACTAAACCCATGCACCACAACTACTGAAGCCCACACTTTAGAGTCCATGCTCTGCAACAGAAGAAGCCACAGCAATGATAATCCCATGCACTGCAACTATAGAGCAGCCCCCTCTCACCACAACCAGAGAAAGCCCACACATAGCAAAAAAGATGCAGCATAGCCAAAAGTAAATAAATAATTTTAAAAAATAATAAAAAACTTTAAAAAACCAGGTCAAATTATACCCAGAGCGCAATCCTATATCTGCTCCCTATTTTTTCTTTCCATACAAATTATCACCTTTTTGTTTACTATATACCTTATTTATTTTATTATCCATCTTTACTGAAAAGTGAAAAAAAGTGAGTGTGAGCCGCTCAGTCATGTCCAACATTTTGCAACCCCATGGACGGTAGTCCGCCAGGCTCCTCTGTCCATGGAATTCTCCAGGCAAGAATACTGGAGTGGTTTGCCATTCCTTTCTCCAGGGAATCTTCCGGACCCAGGGATCAAATCCAGGTCTCCTGTATTGAGCAGATTCTTCACCATCTGAGCCACCAGGGGCACCAGGGAAGCCCCATTAATACTAATAGAATGCAAATTCCACGTGGACAGTGACTTTCTGTGTTTAGTTCCCTGCGGTTTCCGCAGCACATAGAGTAGCTCCTGTCACACTATCGGTCCTAAATAAGTACTGTTGAATGAAGGAGCCATGGTGATTGGTTGGAAAAAGAGAACTTTAGTGGAAATGGGAAATGAGGGAAAATTTTCAGGGCAGGTTTACCTACCAGGAGTTTGTTCTGGAGCAAGAACTTGGAGGGTTCGTATCTTTTCTTAAAAGACATTTCTTTCACGCCCTACTGAAACAGAGCAGGACCCTGTGGTCCTTGCAACTCCTGTCCTGAGGAGCTTGCCTTTCACATGTAGAAAAACTTCAGCCAAACAATAAGTTTAATCNCTCCCCCAAATTCCCCTCCCATCCAGGTTGTCACATAACACTGAGCAGAGTTCCATGTATTATACAACAGGCTCTTGTTGGTTATCCATTTAAAATATAGAAGTGTGTAACTTCTTCATTTTTGTATGAGAGGAAAATGGACACACACACACACTCAGACACACAAAGGCGAAGTTCCATTCTGCATTCCTTCCTCGTCTCCGACCCCCAACTAGATGGTGGAAAAGGCCAGGTCTCCTGGCCTAAGTATGCTGCTCACAACATCCTTTACACATCTGTGTCTAATCATCATGGACCCCATCGATGCATTTCTAAACTAGATGCAAAACTGAGAAGGCAGTGGTAGGGGAGACACTTGAAGGTCTGTAAGGTTTCTAAGAAGTGTACCATCTGTTCTTAGATAGAAACTGAAAACCCCAGCTCCTAACTTCCAGTCTAGACGTCATGAAGCATCAGTCACACCGCTCTTTCTTTTAGTGATATTACATTCCGGTTCAGTTTGACAAGTTCTTACTAGATAAGACAAGCTGTTTCTTTCAAATAATTCTTCAAACAAGACCTCTGCCTGCATGCTCAGTGGCTTCAGTCATGTCCAACTCTTTGAAACCTTATGGACTGTAGCCCATCAGGCTCCTCTCTGTGGGATTCTCCAGGCAAGAATACTGGAGTGGGTTGCCATGACCTCCTCTAGGGAATCTTCCTGACCCAGGGATTGAACTCGTGTCTCCTGTGTCTCTTGCATTGGCAGACAGTTTCTTTACCCATTGAGCCACCTAGGAAGCCCTGATTTTATATCTCTATCTGCACACAATTCTGTAATATCCCACAAATATAGAGAAGTTAAAACCATGATATACCAAATACATTTATTTCAATTTTCCCAAATTAACAACTATTAACATTGTACCATCTTTGCTTTTAGAGTTCTTACATCATTCATTCTTCTTTATTGGCTATATGATCCATGCTAGATACTGTCCAGGATGCCTGGGATAATGTGAAAAAGATGAACAAGGTCTCTTGTCATGAACCTGCACCTAAGTGGGGGAAATGGAAATATAAAATAAACGTGAAAAACAAAGGGAAAATATCAGAGTATTTCTTGCTATACAGAGAATTCAAGCAGTGACATGA
>SJYV01025252.1:0-29291 GCA_006410875.1 Neotragus pygmaeus
ATATATATATATATAAAACATGCATATTGTATATGATCAGCCCTGGTCAATTTTCAATAAAATGAAAGTGCTAAAAGTCTTCAGAATACATGGATGTGCAGTATTCATGTATGCTTGTGTATAACACCAGATATTACCACACACACACATTATTACCATGGCTTTTCAGATGAGGATTGGAAAGAACAGAAAGGTCAAATAACATTCCGGGAGCCACACAAGCAGTTAATGGTGGTGCGTGTGTGCCAAGTTACTTCAGTCGTGTCTGGCTCTTTGTGACCCTGTGGACTATAGCCCACCAGGCTCCTCTGTGCAAGGGATTCTCCACTAAGAATGCACAGTGGGTTGCCACGCCCTCCTCCAGGGGTTGGAACCCGAATCTCTTACTGCATTGGGAGGTGGGCTCTTTATCTCTAGTGCTACCCCAGTTAATGGTGGTGCCAGGGTTCAAATCAAGATTCTTTTTCTTTAAGAGAATTAAAGCTTTGAATGTTATATCCTTAGTGGTTTTCATGCTAAAGCAATATCCTTTTTTGTATATGAAAGTGAAAGTCACTCAGTCATGTCCGACTCTTTGCCACCCCAAGGACTACATAGTCCATAGAATTCTCCAGACCAGAATGCTGGAGTGGGTAGCCGTGCCCTCCTCCAGGGGATCTTCCCAACACAGGGGCTGAAGCGAGGTCTCCCAACTGCAGGCGGATTCTTTACCACCTGAGCCACGAGGGGTATATTTACTACTAAAATAGGGAAAGGGGTGAAGGAGACACGGGAAAGGAGCAAAATTAAAAGTAGACTGGGTTCTTGCCACAACTCAGGTGGACTTTGAAACCATTATGCCAGTGTTACAGGGCAGACGCAGAAGCAGGGAGGTGCGTGACTCCACTCACCCGAGGGGTCCAGAGCCGCAGGTTCACCGAGACGGGGGCGGAACAGAGACTCCCAGGGATGGCGAGGGAGGAATCGGGAGCCACCTTTCATGGGTACTGGTTTCCCTTCAGGATGACGAGAAAGTTCTGGAAATGGAGGCTGGTGGTTGCCCAGCAGTGCGAATGTGCTTAATGCCCCTGGATGGCACGCCTCACAGTGGCTCCCGGGGTAAATACGGTGCATATTTTACCATCATTGGAAAAGGAAATAAAATGTAAATGGGGAGGAATGCCGTTAACAGTTTCATAATCCTGGACAGGAGCTTTCTCCCAAGGCAGCCAGAGAGGCCTCAGGCATGATGAGAGCTCTGCCATTTGCTCTCAGCAAACAGAGTTTCATTAATCACAGCCCACCCTCTTCCACAGCTCTGACCAGCCTGGCGACTGCTCGGGACAATTACTGTTGACAGAGCAAAATTAATGGGGCGGGGGATGTATATCTTAAAATCCTCTCGACAGTAAGGGATTATGCAAAGTAAAGGCGTGACATCTAGGGTCAGTTTAACCAGGGTTAAACACGTTCTGCATGGAGTAAAACCAGAGCCGTTTGAAACGCCAGGGCTCAGGTGACAGGAAGAGAACGGACTTCCCTCCAGCGGCCAGCCTCACTGGTCAAGTGCAGGACGGTTGTCCCGCTCAGCAGAAATTGCTATTGTTGCTGTTTGTTTTTCGGCCGCACTGTGTGGCATGTGGGAATCTTAGTTCCCCTGACCGGGGATTGAACCCATGGCCCCTGCATTGGAAACGTGGTGTCTTAACAACTGAAGCACCAGGGAAGTCCCCAAAACTGTTCTGTTTGACCAGCAACCCTGTTTATCTTGTCAATATTTAAAAATCTGGTTATTTCTTCCAAACATCTGGGTTTCCAACTTTTCTTGAATAACCTGAAGGTCCATTAACCTGGTCCCTGCACACCTCCACAGCAGATGGGCGTGTGGCATTAAGGTTTCTCTCCCGTACTGGCGTCACTCAGCTCATGCTCTCTGCTCTGCCCCGTGGAGTGTGAATTCCTCTCTCACATGCAAGTCTTAGCCTTCCTTTCTCTCACCTAGGGAAGGCTGCAGGGAGCATGATTTGGAATAAACCTTTTTTGTGAGTACCAGTGCGTGGCAGGCGCTGTGGGAGGTAGAACTCGGTGTGATTGCCATATAGTTTGTGCTCCCAAGATTTCACAGTGGATGAAGGAGATGGAGAATGTGCAGACTATTATCAAGGTTTAATGTGTTTTTATAAAATAGGAGTTAAGCTACAGACTATCAACCACACGCCAGCCTTTGTGCTAAGCACTTTTCATAATTTAATTTATTCAACACTCACAATCGTGGACTTCCTTGGGTCTCAAAATAGACAAACATGGAGGGGTGATTCAGAGAAGTGAGCAGTCTGCCCAAGCTGACATAGCTAGGAAGCAGCGGAGCCAGGCCCAAACCCAGCTCTTTACCTCCAAGGCTGTGCTCTTAGCCGTGGTGGCCCGTGGACCTCTCTAAATGTAATAATATCACAGCAGAGTTGTAACCAGGAGGTGAGCCTACTACTCAGGAGAAGGTGCGTCAAGGAGGGTGTGGCATCTGACCTGGGCCAGATGACCTGCAATTACAGTTGACCTTGGAGAAGTGTGGGGGTTGACCTGTGTGTAGTTTATAGTTGGTCCTCCCCATCTGCTTCCTCCACACTCGTGGATTCAGCCAGCGGCAGACTGTGTAGTGTCGCCAGTAGCACTGACTCTTGAAAAATATCCACATACAGGTGGGTGCGTGCAGTTCAAACCTGTGTTTTTTAAGGGTCAACTGTACTAGGACCCAAGGAGAGGGCGTTTGAGAATGTTCAAGTACAAGCAGGTGCGGAGTCCAAAAGGCATAGGATCTGTTTGGGGAGGACAAGAAATTTGTGTTTGGATAGAATTGCTGGATAGGAAGAATAGAGATAAACTTGGAAAGAAAATCTGAGGTCAGATCACAGGAGGTCTTAAATGCTAGGTAAAGGAGTTTGAACTTGCTGGGAAAAAAGCAATACAACTTTTAAGCAGAGGAGAAAGAGGAGAAAGAGTCTGTGTCTTAGAATAAGCCAGCCAAGTGTGTGAAGACCAGGTGAGACTGGGACCGTCTGGTCAGGAAGCTGGATTAGGAGCTCTGACAACAGCAGTGGCGGTGGAATGGAAAAGCAGGAAGGGGCAGTCATTGCAGGGGCAGAATGGATGATATTTGTAATGAATATGGGAGGGGACGGGAGGGGATTGGGAGGAAAGAATAATAGATAATTCAACCTGGTGAAAAGTCTAGATAATTCTTTATTTTCTTACAATTTATACTTTGTTGCTTTTTCTAACACTTATCTTTGATCCCCAGACAGGAGTCAAAAAAGGAATTTGACAGCAGACTTTTGGTGAAATTCAATGAAATGCCAGTGGAACAAAGCTGCTCAAATTATGAGCTGTAAAGCTTCAAATCTTTTCTCCCAATGAAAATCTCATTAGCCTGCCATCTGAAAAGCGGTACATTCAAATCTGACTTTGTTTGGTTTGTATGGTTTGAACCCTTTAAAGTGATCGGTTTTTTTAGGAGTGTAGCAGGAAGCCTGAAATTTCAATTAGATAAGCCAGAGGTTTACCTGTTGGAGGAGAGAAGGTATTATCTTTCTGTTGCTAGGTGATGGGTCTCTAAAGCAATCGTTCAGTCTTAGAGGATCAGAGCTCTTTTAAAATTCCTTTTCTTTTGAAAACAAACATCAATTTCAAACCAACCCCAAAGGCCCTTCTCTTGTTCTGTAAGGAATAAAGCAACCTGTCATAAATCCACCAAGCTTTCTGCTTACCCCTTCCTCAAACTAGAGAGCCCCGATTTACATGAATGGCCAGCTTTCCTGTAAACACAGGGTATGGACAGGAATAATGATGACCAAGATCAATGCTAGGGGTCATCCTCCCCGCTTCGTATGCTTCACAGCATCGCAGTTCTGATGTATGTACTACTTTTCTCCCTGCTGATGGGTGGTGTGATAATCAGTTTGGTCAAACACGAGTCCAAATACTGCTCTGAAGGTACGTTTTAGATGTGTGTGTGCTCAGTCGGTGTCGACTCTTTGTGACCCCATGGACTGCAGCCCACCAGGCTCCTCTGTCCAAAGGGTTTTCCAGGCAAGAATACTGAAGTGGGTTGCCATTCCTCCTCCAGGGATCTTCCCGACTCGGGGATCAAACCCTCATCTCCTGTGTCTCTTGCATTGGCAAGCGGCTCCTTTACCGCTGCACCACTGGGAATCCCTTTTTAGATGTGCTTAACATTTAAAACAGTAGACATTGAGTAAAGTGGATTATTTTACATAATTTGAGTGAGCCTCGTCCAATCAGTTGAAAGCCTTAAGAGCAAAAACTGAGGTCACCCTCAAAGAAGAAATTACCCTCAAGAATGCAATGCAGAAAACTTGCTTGAGTTTCCAGCTTGCTGCCCTGGACAGCCCTGACTTAACTTCAATACCGACTCCTCAGAATCCAGCCTGCAGCCCGTCCTACAGATTTCAGACTTGCCAGCTCCCACGGTGGTGTGAGCCAGGTCCTAGCAATTTCTCTAAAATATCTGTGTCTATATCCATATCCACATATCTATACGTATTGGTTCTATTTCTCTGGAGAACCATAGTACAGGTGGAGAAACTAAGGCTCACATGGCCTAACTCAAGTTTACACAAATGATAAGTATTAAGTGGGAGAAACAGGGAGGGAAAGGAAGTGAGGTCTGCCTTCCTAATGAGTGGACTATACTCCTCCTGTTCAAGGATAGAGAGTTACTTGTAAAAAAAAAAAAAAAAAAATTCAAACTCAGTAACAAAGCCTAGATGAAACAAAATCTTAAACGTAATTTTCAAGTAAAGAGATGTGGGTGCTCGAGGAGATTCTTTGGGCTTTTACCTGCCTCATTATACTTGCCCTTGGGCTTCCCTTATGGCTCAGATGGTAAAGAATCAACCTGCAATGCAGGAGACCTGGGTTCGATCCCTGGGTTGGGAAGATCCATGGAGAAGAAAATGACAACCCACTCCAGTATTCTTAGCTGGAGGATCCCATGGACAGAGGAGACTGGCAGGCTACAGACTGTGAGGTCACAAAGAAATGGACTCGGCTTAGCAACTAACACACACAGTTGCTCTTCGTTCTGGTCTGAGTCGGCCCAGGAGGTATATTGTTCTTTCTCCTGAACCTCTTTCTTGATCCTGGTGTCCGTGTGTTCCAGATCTGCAACCTTTTTCCTACAAGTGGTTCTAACAGTGATTCCCTCATACTTTTGGCTTAAGGGAGAGGATGATAGTGTAGGCTTGAGTTCTGGGAGAGAGAGATTCACAACAGAATCAGAGACATCATTCTCTTCTCTTAAAAGTGCAGGGGTTTGGCTCCCATGTAGATTAGGGGTGTATATGAAATTTATGAGGACACTTTAAAGTGGCTTAAGATCTCCAGGTGCCAGACAGCATGAAAGGTAGTGATGCAAGAAGGTACAATGTTCCCCAGACTCTGTTCACTGGGGACAGTGAATAGATTGAGTGTATCTGAGTGTTTATGGATTTGGGGCCCAGGAGCAAAGAAGGGAACTTCTCTTACAGCATTTTCTGGGAGACTGTCACCTAAAAACTTATATCCTGTAATGGGATACTGGGGTAGTTGTATGCACAAAGGGCCATAATAATTTCCTTTTCTGCCCTCTCACACTGACTCTGGGCTTGGGTGTGTGAGGTGCTTTGGTCAATGGGACACGATCACAGACTCAAACAGTAACTGAACATTGGGACTCGTTCTCTGTTTTGTGGAACCCCGAGACCACCATGTGAAGATGTCCAGGTTGGCCTACTGGAGGATGAGGAGTCACATGGAGAAGAGAAGAGCCACTCCGGCTGTGGGGCCCTAGATGAACCAGTCTTCCAACCACCAGTCTTGTGAGTGGGGCCCTCTCACCAGGTGACGGCAGCATGTGAGAGTGCCCAACAAAGGTCAGCTGAGCCAATTGAGAAGACGCTCCCAGCTAATGCACAGAATTGTGAGCTACATGGGGGTGCTTTAAGCTCCTCCTTTTCAGGGAAGTTTTTTATGCAGCATAAGCTAACTGATAGATACTAGTGCCCTTCAATAAATAAAGACAGCATTTCCTCTTAACAAGTTTATAAACATGTCTATCAGCTTCAATAGACCCAAGATATGCATGAGCTGTTAACCTTATGAAAGGAATTTGAATTCCTTTCTTTTCTATAGTTTATTATATGGGCTTTCCTGATGGCTCAGAAATGGTAAAGAATCTACCTGTAATGCAGGTTTGATCCCTGGGTCAGAAAGATTCCCTGGAGAAGGGAATGGCTACCCACTCCAGTATTCTTGCCTGGAGAATTCAAAGGACAGAGGAGCCTAGTGGGTCATAGTCCATGGGGTCACACAGAGTCAGACACAACTGAGCAACTAACACTTTCACACTTTATCTGACTTGTGATTTATGCTTCAACAAGCCAACTGTTACAACACACTGATATCAAAGCAAAGCAGCTTTCTCTAAAGTAAAATTTCAACAATTAAGCATATTTCATAGTGAAGTTGAGAGTTTCCTTTGTATCTTGATGTCAGTGTGATGAAAGGCCACATTGATATCAATATCAATAATGTTTAGAATTTACATAGTATTTCACATTTCCAAAAATATCCAACTGTTGTTAGACAATTTCAATAATCTTTTTGAAAGTGGACATGTATTCTAATATGCCACCAGAATATAAACTCTGTAAAAGCAGTTCTGTCGCCTATTTGGTTCATTAATTCTCCATAGCACCTAAAACCTGGAACATAGTAGGTGCTTAACAAATATTTGTTTAATGAAGAAATGAATGAATGATTAGGGACCCAAAAGCCTTGATTAAGTGTGTAACTGTCTTTTGGATGGTGTAAAACATTTTTTCACATTTTCTATTTTCTAATAAATGGATTTCTGCCTTCACTCTACTTAATTATCATTCCAGCAAGACCACTTATGCTAAAATATTAAAGTGACTTGTTTTTAGAAGTAATATATTAATTTTTCTTTGGTTCTGAAAATAATCAATCATTTTCAAAGAGTTCCAGAAAACCCACTGTATTATCTCCATTATATTATCTCTTTATATATTTTCTAATCTAACAAGGAAGAGTCCTCCAAGACCTGTAATAACTGATAAGGCCCCTGGTTATGCAATCTGAAAGCACACATCACGATGGTGAGCAGCGTCATCTTCATCTGAGTGAATGCCAGCCCCATTCTCAAGCTTTAAGGAAAGGTATTGGGAAAACCTGAAGGACTTTGGGCTGTGGTTTAATCAGAAATTTTTAAAAGGCTGTTGAGTCCCAATTGTTAAAGGCTGTTGGTGAAGGCAATGATAACACAACTGAATCCTTAGTCCTGCTTGCTCATGTGAATCACTCTGGGCATCGAAAAATATTCTACATGATATATGGGTATGGTTTGATGTTGTCAGTGTTCCAGATTTTAACTATGCTAACAGGTGTATATGAGGAGCTTCTGTGGTGGCTCAGTGGTAAAGAATTTGCCTGCAGTGCAGGAGACCCAGGTTCCGTCACTGGGTTGGGAAGATCCCCTGGAGAAGGGAATGGTTACCCACTCTAGTATTCTTGCCTGGAAAATTCCATGGACAGAGGAGCCTGGTGGGCTACCGTCCATGGAGGTCCCAAAGAGTCAGACGTGACTGAACGACTAACAAACACATATGGGGACTCTGCTCAGTTTTTCTGTAAACCTAAAACTGCTTCAACAAACAAAGTCTATTGATTAAAAGAAAGAAAGAAAACCTAAAACTGTTTCAACAAACCAAGTCTATTGATTAAAAGAAAGAGACACACACGCACAAACACTGGGATACCGATGGCTGACCCGCAGGGCAAGTGAAGCAACACTTCTGAGGCCGGGGCCTGGGTGTCTGATTTTTTAAAGTTCCCTAAGAGGCTTCTGACGTGCCACCAGCATTGAGGAGAATTGCCTTAAAAGGACGGCAGCTTTTCTGACTAATGTAAACAGCCCCGTGATTGCAAATGGGTACAAGAACCTTGATTTTGCTTTAAAATGTCTATGAGATCTTGAGTAGAAATGGTACATAGAGGTGCTCCAGGTCCAGAATCGAGCTCTTGTCTGCACATAGAGGACTGCTAAGTGATGCACTGATCACTGTCGTGCTCACTGCCAATTGCCTAAAGAAAGCCTGGCTGCAGTCAGCCGTCTCCTTACTAGAGCGGCAGCTGCCTGTCAGCACAAGATAACGGGCTTGAATACAGCAACTCTGAGCACAATGAGTTCAAGGAGGCTACCTCCTTCCCCCAACGCGTGTCCGGCGAGCTAGTCCGGGGGTTGGCTGAGGGGTCTAACTGCGTTAATAACCAAGCATCCTTCACAACAAACTGCAGACAGGATCCTAATTATTGAGCTCGATTCATCGGAAGCAGAATCCGCCTACTGCGTAAGAGGGACATGTATCCATCAAGCCAAGTGAAACGCGGAGCCTGCAGAACTTACTAACGCCACTGAACGTCTTTTATCGGAGGCGTCCAAAGCACTTTATAAGCATTAACTCTCACTGCACTCTTGGGAAAGTTACTGATAACAAGCCGGCGATGGAGCCGGTAAGCTCAGCCTCCGATTTCTCCAGGAGATCTGGCTGGCAGCAGCAGGGTGGGGTCTCGGGGGACCCTCCGGGTTCTCCTCACCCAGGGGGTGGGGGTGGAGGAGGATGGCGGGGTCCTGCGGATTGGTGCGGGGAAACAAAGTGTAGAAACTGGGGGCTTCCGGTTCCAGCTCAAAGCGAATCTCGGCTTTCAGTGTCTCCATTGCGAAATGAAGAGGAGGCGACTTCTTCCTGGTTTCAAACGACTGAGATGGATGATCTGTCTTTTTCAGGGACTCTGCTTGCTCCTTCCAGCCTTGAAGTGTGGTTCCCGCCTCTCCCCACCCCACCCAAGCAAATCCAGCGTGGAGGATAGAGTAAAGGGTCAGCTAGATCAGAGTTCAATTTCTACCGAGTGACCTCAGGCTGACTCAGCTTCCGTGGGCAGGAGTCTGCCCAGGCCCCCAGATGGGGTTTACAGCAAGCACCACTCGGAGGACCGGGATGAGGGCGGAGACGCGGAGCAGGGCATGCTCGCCGGGATGCCGTGCGCGCGCGCGCGGCGCGGACTTGTGCCCTCTGCAAACAGGGGCGAGGGCGCAGCTCTCGGTGCATGCTCTGCCTGTTAGTGTTTCCCTGAGGTGGCAGCGTGAGAACAGAGTAGGGAGATGGGTTAGGAGCCCACTGGAGTCCAGTCAAGGGGGCCTGAAGGCCTCGAGCTGAGCAGCGGGTGGACCTGAGCGCTGCGCCCGCGGCCGTTCGCGCCTGTGTGGGGTCTCGGCCGCCCGCCTTTCAGCTCCCAGCCACGGGGTTCCCAGGATTTTCATTTCCTAAGTTCGCTGCTGCAAAGTACCACAGAGTGGGGGCTTCACACACCAGAAATGCATGTCTCCCACAGTTCTGGAGGCTAGCAGTCTGACACCAAGACCGCCTCTGACGTTCCAGGGAAGAATCTTTTCCTGTTTCCCTCCCTGCTTCTGGCTGCTGCCGGCAACCCCTGGCGTCCCCCGATCTGTACACACATCACTCCAGTCTCTGCCTCCGTCTTACATGACCTTCCTTGTGTGTCTCTCAGTGTCCAGATTTCTCTTCTTATTCGGACACCAGTCCTTGGATTAGGATCTGATCCATTGGCTTCATCCTAATTTGATGACATCTTCGAAGACCTATTTCCAAGTCGGCTTACGTTCACAGGCATGGATCCTGGGAACAGGAGCCTGTGCCGACACTCTCCAAGAGGTCGGATCACAGCGCTGATACCTCAGCGGTCAGCAGTGTCCCTTCACCTTCATGAATTTTACTGCACCACCCCGTAATTGCCTTCTTCCCTCCAAGCAGTGTGGGAAGGGATGGGGATCTTAGCTCACGTGGTGATGTAATTCCCTCGGGAATCGACTGAGCCACGTGTCTGAACTTCAAAAATAGTGTCAGTCGTTCAGTTGTGTCCGACTGTTTGCAACCCCATGGACTGTAGCCGGCCCGGCTCCTCTGTCCATGGAATTCTCCAGGCAAGAATACTGGAGTGGGTAGCCATTCCCTTTTCCAGGGGATCTTCCCGACCCCAGGACCGAACCCGGGTCTCCCGCATTGCAGGGAGACTCTTTACCATCTGAAGCACCAGGGAAGCCCTGAACTTCAGAGGGGCTCTGAAAACCTGGGTCAGCCTCCAACAGGCTTCAGGGGAGGAGACAAGGACTCCTCAACCAGCCCTTCCTNGACCCCAGGACCGAACCCGGGTCTCCCGCATTGCAGGGAGACTCTTTACCATCTGAAGCACCAGGGAAGCCCTGAACTTCAGAGGGGCTCTGAAAACCTGGGTCAGCCTCCAACAGGCTTCAGGGGAGGAGACAAGGACTCCTCAACCAGCCCTTCCTGGCACACTTCAGCTGACTTCCTCCTTGCTACTTAACAGGGCTTCGGGCCATTAGGACTGATGCCTTATCATCTAACCACAGATGTTTTTCCTGGGGCTTCTAGAAATAACTTATTGCTCTTGCTGATATTAAATACACACTTTTACAACAAACACAGTTCGAATGCTTCAAAAGCAGCTTTGAGAGCAGCCTCAGCACCAGGATTACTACGTCCTTCCGAAACGCGCATTACCAGTGACCGGCAATCGACTCAGACTTTTTCCAAACGCACAGAAAAGAGCACCATTAAAATATTTCTTTTTGCCACACGATTAAACTTATCAGTGACCTCCCAGCTGGGCAGAACATTATAAAGTTTCCTCTCAGGGGCACTGGCCTACTTGGGGATTTTCTGATTTCCCCAGGTCAGTAACATGGACCTGATTATAACCGGTGAGAAACAGGCATGAGAGAGAGGGAGAAGTAGAAGATGACGTGGACTTTCTGGCTGGAATATTTAATGGCCATTCTGACATTTCAACCAACGGTACGGAGGAGAAGGAGTCTGTATGTGCGTGATGGGAGGGGCCAAAATGAGTTCACATGTAAGCATGTTGAATTTGAAATGCATCTGGAACATCTAAGGGGAGCAGTCCAGAAGACCAGGAGCTCTGGGTGCCAAGATCTGGCGTGAGATCTCTGCTGTGTGTGATGGAAAAGGCCAGAACAGTTGCAATCACTCAGAAAGCGTGCAGAGTGGGAATAAAAGAGAACTCGGGGTGGCACTAGGGTGGGGGACCCAGCACCTGTGAACACAGGGGGAGCAGCCGCAAGGCCTTGAAGAGGAGTGGGAGGTGCGCCCACCGGTAGCAGGTGAACGGGGTCGCTATCACCGGAAGGGGGCAGAAGCAATCTAAAGGAGGAGGAGGGGTGAGGTGGGAGAGCCGGCTGCTCAGAGGGCCAGCCAGGCGAGAACTCAAAAGCTTTTTAGGAAAGGGATGGTTGCCGATTGAGCGGAGAAGATGCAAGTCTGAAGACAGTGTTTGGGGAGTGAAAAACCAGCTTCCATAAAGTGCACAAAGCTATTTGAAGAATATTGACTGGAAAGTGGTGAGAGAGAGAGAGAGCTGAGGGAAGAAAAGAAAAACAAAAGCACAATAACTGGGCTTGAATGTCCAGGAAAGAAAGAGACAGAAGGATGAACGCAATTAATGCCTGAGAAGACGAGAGGCTGGGATCAGAGGCTTGGACTAAGGTCGTGTCTTTTTCTTTCTTTCTTTTGTTTTGCTTTTTTTAAAAAGCAAATTCACTTAATATAAAAGTTACCATCTAACCATTTGAAAGTATACAGCTCAACGGCAGTAAGTACATTCGCGTTGCTGGGCAACCATTACCACCATCCATGCCCAGAACTCTCTTCATCTGGCAAAACTGAAACTCTTCTTATTAAACAGTAACTTCCTCCTTATCCCTCTCCCCAGCCCCTAGAAACCACCATTCTATTTTCTGTCTCTATGAGTTAGACTATTCCAGGTAGTGCATGTAAACAAAATCATTCAACATTTATCCTTCTAAGACTGGGTTACTTCACTTTGCATAATGTCCTCAAGGTACATCTATTTGTAGTGTATGTCAGAATTCCCTTCCTTTTTAAGGCTGAATAAAATTCCATTGCGTGTATCAGTTCAGTTCAGTTCAGTTGCTCAGTCGTATCTGACTCTTTGCAACCCCATGAATCGCTGCACGCCAGACCTCCCTGTCTATCACCATCTCCCCAGTTTACTCAAACTCATGCCCATTGAGTTGGTGATGCCATCCAACCATCTTGTCCTCTGTTGTCCCCTTCTCCTCCTGCCCCCAATCCCTCCCAGCATCAGGNTAGTATCACTGTCATCTTTTAAAATACTATATATTTAACATTCATTCCTTTTATGTAAAATAAATTAGGGTGAATGCCACAATATTAAACGTCTTCTCATGAAGAGTAAAGTAAGTTTTATTTGTTCATTTAGCATATATATCCTCTGTTTCATACTTTTTCCTGTAATAAAATTTCTACTTTTAGTAACAGCTGCAGGGACGGCAGCCAAAACTGTGATAGAAGTGATAACAACATTTCCATGTGATTTTTCAAATTTTACTATCAATGTTCCTGTAGATTTCTTACCTCTCTTGGCAAATAAGCTAGACAAAAAGAAATCTTTATCAGTTCATCTTCTGATTCACCCATTGTGAACCAACCAAAACAGTACTTCCCTCTTATTTATTTATTTTGTGATTGTCTGTATCCTTACAAGGCAATTATTTTTCATGTCTTCTTTTTAGGCTGCTGAGATTTTACAAAAAAAATCAGTGATTTTATATATGGCAACAATGACTTCTGTTTTATCAAAATATATAATTATCTACTTGTATATTAGAAATGTTTAAGATTTTAGATCTAACACATGTAATTTGGGTCCACTGGCAATAGTGAAAAGTTCTGTACCATTATTTGTAGACTTATTTAGCCAACGATCAATAAATGCTCAATGATATTTCTGCATAGACTGTCTTAATATGTGGCTTTTGAAAAACCATCTCCTGAGGATTTTCACCACCAGAATCGATATTTATGTCTACCCTCATGCTGACTGATTTATGTTTTGTTACAGATTGCACCTCAGCAACTTAAATGCAGCCATAAAGCAAGTAACCATCCATCAGTGCACCAGCAGTACTTGGAAAACTTACATTTAGTTACTAATAGGAAGCCAGGTGGAAACAAAAGTAATTTATTCCTTATTGTTATATGTATATCAACACATATTAAAGAAATAGCCTCAAAATTGACTTGATTCACTCACTTCAGGGTGAGTGAATGAAAGAGATACTAATATTCTTTACAAAAATACTAGAAAAAGACTCAATATGAAAGCAGCCAAAATAGTTGCTAATTAGATTCCTCTTGGCCTGGAATTTGTATACCATGATTTGTGTATTATTTTTATATCTTGGCAGGGGTTCACCCAATAAATGTGCTCTAATTTCTTCAATAGTTTTATGTAAATTTATAGTGTATGTGAAAGTTTGGGAACAAGTTTAGATACATAAAATGGAACCAGTAAAGAAGCCATATGCTGTTTTATTTTTTTTAATCGTTTCCCTGCCTCCTCTCTCTTTTCTTCCTTCATTCTCTTTCTTATTTTTCTTCTTTCTTTCCTCTATCTCTTTCTTTATCTCATGAGAAGGCATGCTATATTACAGTAAGAATGGAAAATGACAATATTAAGGAAATTACTATACTAAAATCTTCATAATTAGAGTTGACTTCATCTAAACTTATCCTTGGAAAGTAGAATCTGGGGGGAGACATATTCAGGTCATCAGTTCAGTTCAGTTTAGTTGCTCAGTCGTGTCTGACTCTTTGCGACCCCATGAATCGCAGCACGCCAAGCCTCCCTGTCCATCACCAACNTATATAGCCTTCATGTACTCCTTTTCCTATTTGGAACCAGTCTGTTGTTCCATGTCCAGTTCTAACTGTGTGTGTATACCACATTATATTTATCCATCTATCTCTCAGTGGACACTTGAGTTGTTTCTGGCTTTTAGCTATTGTGAATAATGCTGTTATGAACACAGATGTACAAATATCTCTTCGAGTCCCTGCTTTCAGTTATTTTGGGTATGTAAGAAAGTATATAAGATGTAAGATGGCATCAACAACTCAATAGACATGAATTTGAGCAAACTCCAGGAGATAGTGAAGGACAGGGAAGCCTGGTGTGCTGCAGTCCATGGGGTTGCAAAGAGTCGGACATGAATTAGCAACTGAACAACAAGGTCACTTCTTTTTCGGCAGGTGTCGCCTATATCCAGACATCAGTCCAGCAGCTCTTTCACAAAATCTTAGTTATTTTAGTGAAAACAGTCAAGATCCTGCTGCTATTGACACTGCCTCTCAAATTATAGCACAGAGGTCACATGTTCTAATCCCAATACTCATAAACTTGATGCTACACACTATATATAGACCATAATTCATTTTTAGAAATTGTCATAAAGTGACTGTCATAAAGCAAGTTATATTTTCCCACAGGAACCATGTTATAATCGGGGGTTCCATCTTTGATCCAGAATGTAATATCAAATAAATAATGGCTAGCCAAAATATGTGCTATAAACTCAAATATACAAAACTATTAACCTCTACCATTAATTAAAATAGCAGTGCCTATAAATTGGTCATAAATGCACAGTGCACATTATACAACAGGCTCTCGATGGGCTATAAAGTGCACTAATAGCACATAAAAATTATGAGTGGCCACAGCAGAGATGTGAGCTAAAATAGAAGCTGAAGTTCACTCTAAATCATAAATTGACAACATTTCTATGTGTTTTGTTAGGTAATGGAAGAAGTTTCTCTGAGGGATGTTTGTATTACAAAGCCCTCATAATAGTTTCAGAGAGCACATCTTGGGTTATATAAATAGTGCTATTTGCAATGGGGCTTGGAGGAAAGAGAATGGACTGGGGTTCAGTCCACTTGAATCACACCAAGTTGCTTGCTATGAGCAAGGCAATGTTCAAGGGCAGACTTGGCGCCAGCTGAGGTATTGGGACCTCAGAATCTTTAGCTGGTGAATGAGATTTTGGAGGACAACCACCAACTCTAAACCTCCATGACTCCATGACCTGAAGGGGCTTTATGAGGGCGATACAGTTAGCCAGGTTTCCTGAAAAGCCGTCTAAAGATGCTTAGATTAGTGGGGTTGGGAAACAGGGAGTGGAAAAAGATGTTTAGACTAATATCTTTTATATTTTCCTGGGCAGGTTCACCTCTCGAGAAGCAAAGAGATGTACAGTGGTTCCATCCGTGTGCAGATGTCTGAAGCTATTTTAACAGTCCCTCTGTCTGGGGACAGATGTGGGGTGAAGCTGAGGGATAGGGCATGGCATCTTACCAAAAGTTTACTCAAAATGGCAAGATGATAAGAGAGCACACTTGAACTCTCACCTTTTGCATTTTCTTAACGTAGAGCTTCACATGCAGCTGTTTGAGATCAAACCATCTAAAGGTCTCTAGAAAACAAGAAACTTGCTACAGACTAAATGTTTATGTCCCCCCAAGTTTATCTGCTGAAGCCAGTGCGATGGTCTTAGATGTGGGGCCTTTGGGAGGTGATCAGGTCACGAGGGTGGAGCTCCCAGGAATGGGATGAGTGCCGTTACTGAAGAGGCCTGGGAGAGGATCTTTCTCTGCTTTCTGCAATGGGAAGGAAGATGCAGCAAGAAGCAGCCACCTGCAAACTGGGAAGAAGCCCTCACCAGACATGGGATCTGCTGAAGGCTTGATCTTGACCTTCCCAGCTTCCTGAACCATGAGAAATAAATGTCTGTTTTTAAGCTATCAAGCCTACAGTGTTCTGCTTAGCAGTCTGAAGTCACTAAGGCAAATTCCTGTGAATTATTTTGCAAAATACATGGTTGAACATTGTCAAGTTAATTCTACTTCATTAGGAACCCACACAGATTAAAGTAGCCTTTCCATTTCTGGTGGGATGCTGGACTTGATAAATGAAAACCAAAATGAAATATCACTGCACATCTATTAGAATGGCTAAAATTCAAAGAAAGGGCTAGGGAACTTCCCTGGTCTTCCAGTGGCTAAGACTCCATGCTCCCAATGCAGGGGCCTGGGTTCAATCCCTGGTCAGTGAACTAGATCCCACATGCCTCAGCTAAGACTTGTGCAACCAAATAAGGTTTTTTGTTTTTTTTTAAAAAGGACTATATTGAAGTTGGAAAGCATGTGAGACATCTGGAATTGCTGGTGGGAATGTAAAATGGTACATTTTGGAAAACAGTTTGGCAGTTCTTAAGTAGTTAAAGATATACCTAGTATATGTCATTACACTTCTAAATATGCACACAAGAGAAACGAAAGCTTGTGTTTACAGTAAGACTTGTATTGATTGTCCATAGCATATTTATAACAGCCAAAAACTAGACATAATCCAATGCCCATCAACAATGGATGAGATAAATTGTATTGTATTCATACTGTTGGATACCAACCAATAATAAAATAGAATCAATTGTTATAAATGCAGTAACATGAATCAATCTCAAAATAATTATGCTGAGTGAAAGAAGCTGGTTCCAAACAACTCTTTACTATACATTCCACTTATATAAAATTCCAGAAAAAAGAAGCTAATCTATAGTTACAATAAACGGATCAGTGGTTTCTGGAGACAGTGATGGAAGGAGACAGATGTGGAATGGGAAGGGGCATGGAGTGATGAAAATGTTCTGCATCTTGATTGTGGGTGGGTAGCACAGGTTTTTACTTTTGTTAGACTCACTGAATTGTACATTTTAAATATGTGTAATTTACTATACTTAAATTATACTCCAATAAAGTAGTAAGTAGAAAAAACATAACAAAGCCAAAAAGTTATTTTAAGACAAAAAAAGCTAAACTTAACTAAAGAAAGTTCTAAAAAATTTATTTTGGCTAGGAGAGTGATTTTATAGGAAAGGTATGAGGTGCATTAACAAACAATAAGCTGGTGGTTAGTATTGGATAAATTAAGCAATCATTAATTGAATAAAGAAAAGAATCATATTATTTATTTTTTGGAATTGACAGTGGCACACAATTCAGGAGAGAGGTGGTAGGTACATGGTCACTTCAAGCTCCTTACATTATTCATTAAGAGTGTAAAGTGAGTGAATAATCTAATCTTTAGATAAATTTAAGCCCCTAAAAGAATATAAATATAGAACTTCCAAACCAATAAAGAGAAGAATGGAATAATTAAAAGTAAATACAGAAGAAGAAACATTATAAAAGCGGGCAAAATAGCAGCAGTAAGATGTATTAGTTTTCTAATGAGACAGCACGACAAACTTAGTGGCTTCAAAGAGCACGCATTTATTATCTGGAGCTCCCAGTCCAAAATGGGCTAAAATCAAGCCATCGGCGGGCATTCCCGGTGGCTCAGCAGTAAAGAATCCACCTACAGGAGACACAGGAAATGCGAGTTTGATCCCTGGGTCAGGAAAATCCACCGCAGGAGGAAATGGCAACCCACTCCAGTATTCTTGCCTGGAAAATCCCCGGGACAGAGGAGGTTGATGGGCTACAGCCCGTGGGTCGCAGAGTTGGGCACAGCTGAGCGACTGAGCATGCGCGCCGGCACGCCACGGGCGGGGCTGTGATGCTCGCGGAGGCTCCTGCTCTGCTGGTGGAGCTTCCCGCGGTCCTCGGTCCTCGGCCTGTTCCCGGTCTCCCGTAATTCGCGGCACACGGCTGGGTGGATGGAGGCAGCAGTCACCGAGCGGGCACACGCGGCCCCTGCCAGTCTTCCTACTTGTAACAGCAACTGTGGGCCAAGTGTTGAGTGGGCAGTCAACGGAGGTCTCAGGGACCTGCGGTCTGCATGGCAGGGGCTGGGGCTGGGGAGGAGTCAGAGATCAACGGCGTTAGCATAGCTGTGACCTTCTGAGAAGCTGGGTTCCCCACGGGAAAGGGGCCTCTGGGTCCTTAGAGGCGCTGGGGTGGGTACACACAGACACCACGGAAGCAGAAAGGGCTCTCTCTCTGGTACATCCTGTGTGCCTGGGTCCTTCAAGGGAAGTGAAGTGGAAGTCACTCAGTCAGGTCTAACTCTGCAACCCCATGGACTGTAACCCTCCAGGCTCCTCTGTCCATGGCAAGAATACTGGAGTTGCCATTTCCTACTCCAGGGGATCTTTGCAACCCAGGGATGAACCTGGATCTCCTGCATTGCAGGAGGATTCTTTACTGAATTACCTGGCACTCATCACATTGATGGAGGATAAGAAAGAGAGAAGGCCCAAGCCCAGGACTGAAAGTACAAAAGGGAACATAACTGTAGGTCCTTCACAGATTGAAAATGTAAGGAAATACAGTAAAAATTTTAATTCTACTATATTTGAAAACCTAAGATAGACGTGTTCCTAGGAAAATGTAATTTACTTGAAATACAATGCAAGTCTGAAAGATTGTGTACCATGCAGTTTCTCCCTATAGCACATGCCAGCCTGCTTTCGCTTAAGGGACACTGGATAGCACGTCAGCATCATGCTTTGGGGGCCGTTTTAAGCAGTGGAATCATTAACAAAGACCACAAAAATGTGAAAAGCCTAACACTGAACAGACAACCACAAAAAGCATGCTTGTTTACAGTATGAGAGCTGCAGCAAGAAGGCCAGAGCTCACCTGGTTTGCCCTTGCTCTGGACCTGCAGGTAGGGTGACTCAAAGTTTCCTCCACTCTGCACCTGCACATGTCTGCAAAGGACTGCAAAAGCACTGTATTGATTTTGGCCTTACAGATAAGTTTTAGCAAGCAAGTGCATTTGCAAATACGGATATCATAAATAATGAGGTTTGATTCTATTTCCTTTAACAGTAGAAAGAAGATGATGTTGAGGATCCTAGTCAGATTTGGAGAAGACACGATTTTCTTTTTATGAAGATGATGTGATTCTTGTGAGATTTGGAGAAGATATGCAGATGATATGACTATGTACATAGAACCCCCCCCAATCCATAATAATCATTAGAGTTAATCAAAATTTAGAAAGATTGCCTGATATAGAATGAGTATATAAAAATTAAATTTGTATATGTCAGCTGTAAACATTCAAAGAATGTAATTTAATAAGAGATATCAATATTATAACACTGAAAATATATTATCAAGTACCCAGGAAGAAAACTCTTGAAGAGCAAGGTCTTAATGAACAAAATTTTTTAATTTTATTGAAACATGTCTACCAAGATGCCAGTAAATGAAGGACATGCTGTATTGATGGATGGGGGTAAATTAGCAAAGAAGGCAGTTCTTTCCAAATTTATGTGTATATGTGTACTGAGTCATGTCCGGCTCTTTGCAACACCATGGACTGTAGCCCACCAGGCTGCTCTGTCCATGGAATTTCCCAGGCAAGAATACTGGAGTGGGTTGCCATTTCCTCCTTCAGGGGACCTTCCTGACCCAGGGACAGAACCCACATCTCTTGAGTCTCCTGTGGGAGAAGGATTCTTTGCCACTGAGCCACCAGGGAAGCCCAGTGGAATTCCACATAAAACACCAATAGATTTGTTTTTTTTTTTACTTGATGAGATGATTTGAAAATTTATATCAAAGAGCAATAGACCAGGAACATCCAAGGCACTCCTGAGGAAACAGCCGGGTACCTTGCTTTACCGGAAGCACGTCACAAGTTATTGTAGGGACTGGCGCATTTTGGAGAGACAAACTGACCAACAGAACTGAATCAAGTGCCCAGAGACAGACCAGTTATACATGGAAGCTTTAGGCCCTGCTGGTTAGCTGGTAAAGGACTGACTCTCTTAAATGGTGCTAAGGCAGTTGGTAATTCACTTGAAAAATAATGAAACTGAATCCCTACCTCACACTACATGACTGTTCATTCCAGGTGGCTTAAAGCTTTACATATGAAAGACCAAACCATAAAACTTTCAAAGACAAAGTAGGAGAATATTTTAATGACCTTGATATAAGGAAGGATTTCTTCAACAAGATCAAGATCAAATGTTGATGAGGGCATGAAACAGCTGGGGCACTTATATATGCTTGCTGTTGGTTTAGTCGTTCAGTCCTGTCCAACTCTTGCAAGCCCATGGACTGTAGCCCGCCAGGCTCCTCTGTCCCTGGGATTCTCCAGGCAAGAATACTGGAGTGGGTTGCTATGCAACCCTCCAGGGGATCCTCCTCCAGGGGATCGTCCCAACCCAGGGATCAAATGTATGTCTCCTGTGTCCCCTGCATTGCAGGTGGATTCTTTATCCCGCTGAGCCATCAGGGAAGTTATATCGCTTGTGGGTATGTAAATTCTTGTAACTACACTAGAGAGTAACTGACATTTGGTAAAAAGGCCTTCCCTGGTAGCTCAGACAATAAAGTGTCTGCCTACAATGCAGGAGACCTGAGTTTGATCCCTGGATCGGGAAGATTCCCTGGAGAAGGAAATGGCAACCCACTCCAGTATTCTTGCCTGGAAAATCCCATGGATGGAGAATCCTGGTAGGCTACAGTCCATGGGCTCGCAAAGAGTCGAACACGACTGAGTGATTCTTTTCTTTCTTAAAATGTGTATATCCAATAACCTAGGCATTTTACTCATAGGGGAACAGGAACTCATGTGACATTGTTTATAGTAGCCCTGTAATAGCTAGAAGCAATCGGCATATCCAATGACAGTGCAATGGTTAAGCACATTGTGATATATTCACATAATAGAATGCAGTAAAGCCATGAGCACATCTGAATTACAGCTGCACTCAGTAATATGCGTGTGTGCGTGCTCAGTCCCTTCAGCTGGGTCTGACTCTCTGCGACCCTCTGGACTGTAGCCGGCCAGATTCCTCTGTCCGTGAGATTCTTCAGGCAAGAACACTGGAGTGGGTTGCCATGCCCTTCTTCAGGGGATCTTCCCACCCCAGGGACTGAACCCACGCCTTCTGTGTCTCCTGCATTGGCTGGCGGGTTCTTTCCCTCCAGTGCCACCTGGGAAACCCACACAATAATATGGGTGACGTGTAATACTGAATGAAGAAAGCAAATCTCAGAATACCCTCAGTACAATTAGATTTATATAAAATTTTAAAATACTAACTTAGGCCTATTGCATAGGAATACAAATAAGAATTTAAAAGCATAAACCCAAAAGCAAGCAAGAGAGTGATTTCCAAATTAAAAATAATCCTTTATCTGGAGGAGGGGATGAGATGGGTGGGGATTTAATGTGCTTCCCTGTAATGGTGGCTTTCTTTTTCTTAAACTGATTTGTGAATCATTATGTTGTTATTATTTATACCTTATGCATAGAAATAGTTTGTGTATATACAGGCCTTTAAGCTAGCAATTAAAAAAGAACAATAACAAAAAACAGATACCAAACAACGAAAATAAAAGTTTCAAGCAATTGCCAAAGCAGGCAATACAGTGACAGGCCTGGACTAAGACTGGCCCACCATTTATATATTGCATTGTTGTTGGCATTTCACATAGATCACTTTATTACATTCTTTCCAGTATCTTTTGAGGATATGTCTGATTACCCTATTATACAGAAAAGGAACACTGAAGCTTAGAAAGTTTAAGTGGTTTGATGGTGAAAAGCAGTAAATGACAGAATGGGAATTCAGTTCCAACTATCTCATGTTCCAAAACCTATGTTCTGAAACCTTGTTCTTTGATTTAAAATTTCAAATCAGCTCATCAAGTTAAAAACAAAAGCTGAGACCGGCATTTCCTCTAGGCCGTCGAGGACCCTGGACCCCTTTCTAATCAGCAGAGAAGCCAGACACACATAGAGCAAGGCCCCGAAGGTGCTGCAAAGGGCAGAATCCCAAGAGGAGAAAGCAGCCTAAGGAAAAAGGAGGCCATTTTCCGTCCCAGAAGAGGCCTGCAGTGGTTAAGACTCCACCTTCCAAAGCAGGGCTGCACGCCTGATCCCTGATCAGGGACCCAACGTCTCATATTCTGAGGGGTGTGGCTAAAATCTTTTTTAATAAAAATAAATTAATTAAAAATAAACTAAAAACCAAAAGATGTGTGCAGCCCCCAAAGGAGATAACCTATGGGCAAAACAGGGCAGAGCTCAGTCTGCAAGAGAGGAAGTGGAGATACAAAAAAACAAACAAGCAAACAAAACAAACGGGTCGCGTGGAACTTCCACGGTGAGTAATGCTGCTCCCAGAGCCAGTGCTGGGCCAGACCCAGCAGATGCTGCAGGCAGACGGTCGACAGATCTGCCTGCTGTCCCGAGAGGCTGCTCTGCGCAAAGAAGGCCGTTAGTGCAGGCGCCCCCAGCCTACCCTTCCTTTCAGACCTGGCCAGTTAATGTGACTCATTTAGGAGAAAAGCTATTCTCAGAACTTAAATCTTTCAGTGGTGAGCTGGGATCAAAATAATTTAGTAGAGGTGATTTAGGGCCTAAGAGTTGGGCAAGAAGCAGAGATTTCTGCTGTGGCGTGTTTACTACAAACATTGCAAATGCTTTTCCCGTGGGGCAGGCCTTACTCTGTAGGGAATGTTGTCAGAAGTCTGTATTTTCCACTTTCTTTTCCCTCGGTGGCTCATTTTGCTTTCAATAGCCGCCTCTTCTGAACTTGCTTTGCACAGAGGAGGGGAGGTGTGACATTTCCCCAAATCGTGGCCTTGACACACTTAGGTTTTGAAATGAGACTTGCTAAATATTCAGCGTCAAATCTTCCAAGGAGCTGGCTGCCTGCATCATCAGGGTGGTAAAAATTCCAGGTTCCATGGTGAGCTGAATTCCTGGGCTCTCTTTGCTACTGTCTCCTGAAATTTCCTTCAAAATAAAACAGCCACTTCATTCCCTAGATCCGAGGTGGCAGTTTGGTGGCATTCTTAGTTTTTCAGTCTCTAGGTCTCACTCTCTGAGATCTGCTGACTTCCCCAAATCCATTTAAAATTTGGCTCACCCACCATCACCACTCCCATCCCACCAAAAAACAGCATTGCTTCACTTTACTTCACACCATATAATTGTACTTTCTGGATGAGAAGTTGCACCTCAGACATTTAGCCATGGTTTTCACAGTCAATAAATGAATAAATTAAAGAGCTCCCTGCCAGCTGTGGATTCTGAGAAGAAGAAACATTTTTCCTCAGTCATCTGACTCTATTTTCCATTCTTCCCTTTTAGGGGGAGATGAACTTGGTAGGTGGATACAATTTCCTTTTTTTTTCCATTAGAATTTGAAAATTAATATTTATAGTTAGTCAACCCCAAATAAGTTTTTCTAGCAGGCATTTCCATACTTCGAGAAATTAGAGAGTTAGAATCCAATGAACTTACGAGGATTTCTCATGCCCAGCTCATTTTTGCTTAAATTGTGATAAAATACATACAACAAAATTTTCTGTTTCTCAGATACTTGAAGAGTAAATAATGTGGCATTAAATATATTCACAACATTTTCAACTATCACCAATAACTAGTTCTAGAAATGTTTTATCATTCCATACAGAGACTCTGTATTCAGTAAGCAATAAGTCTCCATTTTCTGGTGCACCGCAGTCCCCAGGGACCACCATTCTGCCTTCTGTTGCCATGAACTTGACTATTCCAGACATGTCATATAAGTGTAATCATGGGAAATGTAGTCCTTCTGTGCCTGACTTAGTTCACTCAGCATGCTTTCAAGGTTCATCCACATTGTAACAGGCATCAGAACTTCATTCCTTTTTATGGATAAATAATATTCCATTGTACGTGTTTATTCATCTGTTGATGGACACATTATTTACAAAAGCCGAAGACCCTCCCTTTTTTTTGACTCTTGTATGTTGTGAATGCTGCTGCACTGGTATCAGAGTCTGCTCTCAGTTCTTTGAGGTATGTACTCAGGGTTAGAACTGCTAGATCCTACGGTAATTCTGTGTTTAACCTTTGGAGGAATCAGCCTCTTAGTTTTCTTCCTATTTTTAACTGAAGCATAATTACAGTATTGTGTTGGTGTCTGCCATACATCAGTGCTCTTATTTTTTAAGGTAAGGGAACTAGGGATCAAAAGGATCAATTATTTTTCAAGAGCACTCTAAGAATGTTTGATGACCATACATTTTTATTTTTATTTAATTGTAGGTTAATTATTTTACAATATGGTATTGGTTTTGGCATACATCAACATGAATCCACCACAGGTATACACGTGTTCTCCATCCTCAACCCCCCTTCCACCTCCCTCCCTACACCATCCCTCTGGGTCATCCCAGTGCACCAGCCCCAAGCATTCTGTATCCTGCATTGAACCTGGACTGGCGATTTGTTTCATATATGATATTATACATGTTTCAGTGCCATTCTCCCAAATCATCCCACCCTCTCCCTCTCCCACAGAGTCCAAAAGACTGTTCTATACATCTGTGTCTCTTTTGTTGTCTCACAGGGTTATCATTACCATCTTTCTAAATTCCATATATATGTGTTAGTATACTGTATTGGTGTTTTTCTTTCTGGCTTACTTCACTCTGTATAATAGGTCCCAGTTTCATCCACCTCATTAGAACTGATTCAAATGTATTCTTTTTAATGGCTGAGTAATACTTCATTGTGTATATGTACCACAGTTTTCTTATCCATTCATCTGCTGATGGACATTTTAAAAAACATGCCTCTTCCTACCCTGAAATGTTTCTTATGAACTTCTGGAGGTCAGGAAGATTAATTTGTTTGAATTTCCAGTGTTTAGCAGTGTCTGGTGCATGATTAACTTGCAGAAAATATATTAGGTTTTTACACATCAACATTTTGAAATGGGGCTCTTTCAAAAACTCAGAGCCAAATGAGATGGTAAGTTAACCCTCACGTTCTTAAATGCGGTGTTAGACCACTGACACAGGACTTGAAAATGAGGTTTCTATAAGCCTATCTTGTGACCTTAAGCCCTGAAAAAGACTGAGGTTGAAGAAGTCAAGAGAATTTCCATGAATGTGGTGGTTAACACGCTACAGCATTTTCCCTTCACCAAGGGCGCTGTTGGGAGAAGACTGGACTTCTGCTGATGGCAAGGCAGGATACCCTGTAGACCACATATGAATATAGGTCACTCAGAGACGACATCCTGCCAAGAACGCAGGGATGCAAAAGCTGATAGGGACGTCTTAAGCAGATGGCCAAAGGAGGGACCTTACCCTTTCCGTCAAGAGAGCTACGAATGGACATTTCCGATAGGTGCCCCGTGAGACGGTCAACAATGGAATCCCCACGGTCACAGAAGATGTTGGCAGGTCCTGACAGTCGCAGCCAAGTAATCCAGTGCTCCTTTATCGCCCCAAGAGCTGGCCCCCGAATCCCGTTTTCAAATGCAGGCCTGAAGGATTCCGAAATCTAGGCTGCGCAGCTAGAGAGGAACAGAAGGAGAGAAAGAATGTGACTCACCTCGCTGCCCTGCGCCGCGCAGACGCGCCACGCCGCGTGGACCAGAGTGCTTGGTGGGAACTTCCTGTGAAGTTTGCCGTTTTGTTTGTTAAACCAAAGAGGGACTTTTAGTTGCTGAGTGGAGACTGCCCTTGGTCCTGAAAGTGACTGGGGAACTTTTTCCTATCAGAGTGCCTGACAACGACAAGATCTGCCAACGGTTCATCCAGAAGGCGTGGGCAGCAAGCACTCAGAAGGTGAGCAGGAAAAATGCACGAGTTTCCTGCGTCTGTACTGCTGAGTTTCTCTTTCTCAAGGCTAAATTTAAAGTGAGTTAAAATAGAGTTTTGTTTTGAGCAAATCATCCATCATAAGCTTATCTAGGCTAACAAAAATGTTAAATGTATTTGCTTCTGATTATAACTTAATTGTCGGAATGTGGTAACACTGAATATTTTATTCATTCTAACATTCAGTATCTATTTTAGTACTGGTATTTCACATGCCTTGCGGGAAATTATTTCTCTTTCATTTAAGAAAGTTTGGTAAGACTGTTACTCGAGAAGTCTAGTCTTCCCCCTAGCCAAAAAATGGAACAGTGGTGCAAGCTACCCTGGACTGTTTATACATACATTAAAAAACTTTTTGGTCCTATGGCATGCGGGATCTTAGTTTCCTGACCAGACACCAAATCAGTGGAGTCTTAACCACGGGACCACCAGGGAAGTCCCTACTCTAGAATTTAAATTTCAAGCAGAATGAAGAAAAATACAATTAATAGGGGTAGCAGGCCTCCCCAGTGGCTCAGCCATAGAGAATCTGCCTGCACTGTAGGAGACGAGCAGGAGAGGCTGCTTTGATCTCTGGATGGGAAAGATCCCCTGGAGGAGGAAATGGCAACCCAGTCCAGTATTCTTGCCAGGAAAACCCCATGGACAGAGGGGCCTGGAAGACTGTGGTCCGGGGTTGCAAAAAGTTAGACACAACTGAAGTGACTGAATGCACACACACTAGAGGTGGCGCTCTGAGAAGGCTGTAAATAACGATCTACACTCTCTGACCCATCCTCCTGCCNTTCCTACCCTGAAATGTTTCTTATGAACTTCTGGAGGTCAGGAAGATTAATTTGTTTGAATTTCCAGTGTTTAGCAGTGTCTGGTGCATGATTAACTTGCAGAAAATATATTAGGTTTTTACACATCAACATTTTGAAATGGGGCTCTTTCAAAAACTCAGAGCCAAATGAGATGGTAAGTTAACCCTCACGTTCTTAAATGTGGTGTTAGACCACTGACACAGGACTTGAAAATGAGGTTTCTATAAGCCTATCTTGTGACCTTAAGCCCTGAAAAAGACTGAGGTTGAAGAAGTCAAGAGAATTTCCATGAATGTGGTGGTTAACACGCTACAGCATTTTCCCTTCACCAAGGGCGCTGTTGGGAGAAGACTGGACTTCTGCTGATGGCAAGGCAGGATACCCTGTAGACCACATATGAATATAGGTCACTCAGAGACGACATCCTGCCAAGAACGCAGGGATGCAAAAGCTGATAGGGACGTCTTAAGCAGATGGCCAAAGGAGGGACCTTACCCTTTCCGTCAAGAGAGCTACGAATGGACATTTCCGATAGGTGCCCCGTGAGACGGTCAACAATGGAATCCCCACGGTCACAGAAGATGTTGGCAGGTCCTGACAGTCGCAGCCAAGTAATCCAGTGCTCCTTTATCGCCCCAAGAGCTGGCCCCCGAATCCCGTTTTCAAATGCAGGCCTGAAGGATTCCGAAATCTAGGCTGCGCAGCTAGAGAGGAACAGAAGGAGAGAAAGAATGTGACTCACCTCGCTGCCCTGCGCCGCGCAGACGCGCCACGCCGCGTGGACCAGAGTGCTTGGTGGGAACTTCCTGTGAAGTTTGCCGTTTTGTTTGTTAAACCAAAGAGGGACTTTTAGTTGCTGAGTGGAGACTGCCCTTGGTCCTGAAAGTGACTGGGGAACTTTTTCCTATCAGAGTGCCTGACAACGACAAGATCTGCCAACGGTTCATCCAGAAGGCGTGGGCAGCAAGCACTCAGAAGGTGAGCAGGAAAAATGCACGTGTTTCCTGCGTCTGTACTGCTGAGTTTCTCTTTCTCAAGGCTAAATTTAAAGTGAGTTAAAATAGAGTTTTGTTTTGAGCAAATCATCCATCATAAGCTTATCTAGGCTAACAAAAATGTTAAATGTATTTGCTTCTGATTATAACTTAATTGTCGGAATGTGGTAACACTGAATATTTTATTCATTCTAACATTCAGTATCTATTTTAGTACTGGTATTTCACATGCCTTGCGGGAAATTATTTCTCTTTCATTTAAGAAAGTTTGGTAAGACTGTTACTCGAGAAGTCTAGTCTTCCCCCTAGCCAAAAAATGGAACAGTGGTGCAAGCTACCCTGGACTGTTTATACATACATTAAAAAACTTTTTGGTCCTATGGCATGCGGGATCTTAGTTTCCTGACCAGACACCAAATCAGTGGAGTCTTAACCACGGGACCACCAGGGAAGTCCCTACTCTAGAATTTAAATTTCAAGCAGAATGAAGAAAAATACAATTAATAGGGGTAGCAGGCCTCCCCAGTGGCTCAGCCATAGAGAATCTGCCTGCACTGTAGGAGACGAGCAGGAGAGGCTGCTTTGATCTCTGGATGGGAAAGATCCCCTGGAGGAGGAAATGGCAACCCAGTCCAGTATTCTTGCCAGGAAAACCCCATGGACAGAGGGGCCTGGAAGACTGTGGTCCGGGGTTGCAAAAAGTTAGACACAACTGAAGTGACTGAATGCACACACACTAGAGGTGGCGCTCTGAGAAGGCTGTAAATAACGATCTACACTCTCTGACCCATCCTCCTGCCCAGATACAGATTTCTAGACTTAGTTCTCTGTATCTGAGCCCCCACATATCCTGCCAATAGACTGCCTTAATCACAGATTCTATAACTTAGAACCAAAAGAATCTAATTTGTACTTACTGGAAGTTAATCATGTTTGACTCTTTGCAATCCCATGGACAGAGGAGCCTGGTGGGTTACAGTCCATGGGGATTCTCCAGGCAAGAATACTGGGATGGATTGCCATTTCCTTCTCCAGAGGATCTTCTGATCCAGGGGTTGAACCTGGGTCTCCTGCACTGCAAGAAGATGGATTCTTTACCATCTGAGCCACCAGGAAAGCCCTCTTATTGGAGGTTGATAAATATTTATTTATGCAGATATCAGGGTTCGATCCCTGGGTTGGGAAGATCCTCTGGAGGAGGGCACGGCAACCCACTCCAGTATTCTTGCCTGGAGAATCCCTTTGGACTGAGGAGCCTGGCGGACTACATGTCAGTGATTCATACATACAAAAAACAAAATAAGTTTTCATTTAATATCTGTGGTTTGTCTTTCAAAATGGAAGCTGAATGGGGGTGAATATTATAGACCACAAAGTGCCTGGTGCCTTCNTTTGGACTGAGGAGCCTGGCGGACTACATGTCAGTGATTCATACATACAAAAAACAAAATAAGTTTTCATTTAATATCTGTGGTTTGTCTTTCAAAATGGAAGCTGAATGGGGGTGAATATTATAGACCACAAAGTGCCTGGTGCCTTCAAAGACCTGAAAGAAGAACCCTGTTGCTTCGTCATGGAAACGCACAGTACAGAGACCGAGGGTGGACCCTGACTGAGGACGGGAGACGGGCGATGCCTAAACCTCAGAGAATGACTTTCCCTTTCGTGCAGTGCCAGGGTCCAGCCTCGGTGGATCCAGGGAATTCTAAGGGGGGATGGAGTCGGCGTCTTAAAAAGGACTATTTAATTAGAAATATAAAGAGATTAGGAAAGAACAGTGTAGTAGGAAATTTAGAGGAGAAAAGATGCTGAATAACTTGGTTTACGTGGAAAACCAATAAAGTTCCAAGACAAGGAACTTGCAC
>SJYV01025253.1:0-26400 GCA_006410875.1 Neotragus pygmaeus
TATTTACCATCTTTGTCATCCATTCTTCTGTCGGTGGAGATCTGGGCTGCTTTCATGCCCTGACTATTGTAAATAGTGCTGCAGTGAACACTGGGGTGCGTGTATCTGTTCAAATTATGGCTTTCTCTAGATAAATGCCCAGGAATGGGATTGCTGGGTCATATGGTAGCTCTATTTTTAGTTTTAAAAATAATGTCCATACTGTTTTCTGCAGTGGCTGCATGAATTTTTTTTATTTCCATCAAAAGTGTAGTAGGGCTTCCTCTTTGCTACATCCTCTGCATCGTATTTTTTGTTGACTTTTTGATGATGGCCATTCTTACTGGTGTGAGGTGGTATCTCATTGTAGTTTTGATTTGCATTTCTCTAATAATTTGCAATGTTGAGCATCTTTTCATGTGCCCAAGAGGTATATACATTTTGAACCTTCTTTTTTCAAATAAAGAGTAAGGAAATCAATCTAAGGTGACATNGTGGTATCTCATTGTAGTTTTAATTTGCATTTCTCTAATAATTTGCAATGTTGAGCATCTTTTCATGTGCCCAAGAGGTATATACATTTTGAACCTTCTTTTTTCAAATAAAGAGTAAGGAAATCAATCTAAGGTGACATAATATTTGCCATATTAATCATCAATAAAATAGGATTCTACTTTATTCAGATTCTTTAGGAAAGTTTTCTATTTCGTTTTAGTTTGATGTACTCATGAAAACATTTTCAAGCAGGTAGACATACCAGTTCTTTATCAATAGCACATCTTTAATGTAAGTAACGGATTTCCTAAAAGGCATCATCCCTATTTTAATGCTGTTGATATGACAAAAAGGGTTCTATCTGTCAAGATTATCTAGCTGAAAGTACAAGGTTATTAAATTATTGCTGACTTTTTTTTGTGCATGTGTTTTTAATCTTACTAAATTTAGAATCTAAATTTCCTTCAACACCCAGCCCAAATAATCAGACCATCTACCATAAGGAGGGATTGGAAATAGTATAAGCATGAAAATATTTATAAAATATCATGAAAACAGATGAATCTCTCTTTTAACTCAGAGAAATACTTCAAACCCTCTAATCCTTATCTTTCTCTTTATAAAATGGGAAGAGCAACACCTGTAATACATGGGTGCCATTAGGACTGAGTGAAATTCTATGCTGCACTTGAGGTAATACACAGAATCCCAGTCACACATAATCCTAATCACTCATCAACTTTTACATACAAACAGGAGGCTGCACTTATTCTTAATCATCAGAATTGTCTTTCCTCCTCTTTCTTCTCTCCTATGTATTATCTTTGGCTCTCTCTTTTGACCTCTCTTTTTTACTTCTCAAATTATTCTTTATTAAGAATGTTCAAGGATACAGAGGGGGAAAAGAGCTGTAACTTCCAGAGAAGACTTCACTCCCTACCAAGATGAGGCATGTCTGTGATTAAAAAATGTTGAAAACAATATGCTAGCACATTTGATCTTACAGTAAGTAAAATTTACATTTGCAGATTGAAACTATAAAATAAGAACATTATGTCAACAAAATAGAGAATTGCAAATAATTACTTTATCCTATAAAATGTATGATATCTCATGAAGCTAGATTTATATAAAAATAGAGGTTATATCTCATTATACCATAAACTTAAATTTTAAGACATTAAAAGTATAACCATATTTTACTAATAATAAACCTAGAGATTTATGTTTTAGAGACTGCAATAAAAATAATTTCTTTAAATCTTCGACTAAACTAAGTCAGTAGTTTAATTGACTTACTAATGTTTATAAGGTGATGTTTCTGTATTTGTAAACTAATTGTTTATTGATAAAGTATGTCTTAATAAAAGTCTATAATTCCCCACTGTTGCATGGTTAAAAAGTTACACTTTACATGAGATTTTTATACTTGAATATAATTAATTAACTATAAACAGGTTTATAACATATACTAGAAATTAACCAAATAGATAATAGATAGCATCACCTACTAAATGGACATAAAGTTAAGCAAACTCTGAGACAGTGGAGAACAGATGAGCCTGGGCTGATCTTTAGAATGGACTGGTTGGATCTCCTTGCAGTCCAAGGGACTCTCAGTCCAAGAGACACCACAGTTCAAAAGCATCAATTCTTCAGCCTTCAGCCTTCTTCACAGTTCAACTCTCACATCCAAACATAACCACTGGAAAAACCATAGCCTTGACTAGATGGACCTTTGCTGACAAAGTAATGTCTCTGCTTTTCAATATGCTATCTAGGTTGGTCATAACTTTCCTTCCAAGGAGTAAGCGTCTTCTAATTTCATGGCTGCAGTCACCATCTGCAGTGATTTTGGAGCCCCCCAAAAATAAAGTCTGACACTGTTTCCACTGTTTCCCCATCTATTTCCCATGAAGTGATGGGACTGGATGCCTTGATCTTCGTTTTCTGAATGTGAGCTTTAAGCCAACTTTTTCATTCTCCTCTTTCACTTTCATCAACAAGCTTTTGAGTTGCTCTTCACTTTCTGCCATAAGGGTGGTGTCATCTGCATATCTGAGGTTATTTNCAATGGAAAAATTCTAAGACTCCTTATACAAAATGTATTATTCCATTTTATCCAGCTCTCTTTGGAATTCTGATTACCTCTTAAAGGACAAGAAAAGAGAAGAGCCTTTGTTACTATGGGTCTAAAGAAATAAACTCCAATTATTGCTTTTCTCATCTCTTAAGATTCCCTGAGAACTATAGTCATCAGGGCAGACTTAAAATTTTTATGCAGATTCTTACCTATGCCACTTGTTTTTTACCAGGTATCCCATTCTCAGAGTACATTCTCTTTTCTGGCAACAGATTTCTTTCCAAACCAGAGGACTGGTCATATGGTAGATTTCGATGGTCCCAAGAATCACATCTCTCACTCAAAACCTCAAAATTTTCAAGAATCTCAAAATTTCGATGAATTTTGATAAACAGTTCCTAGAGTTTGAGAGATTAGAAGTTTCACCTCTTGGCATTTCAAGACCATCTTTACCCTTTAAGAACAGATTCATATGAGACTACCCATAATGCTAATAAATAAATTTTGAATGCCAAAAATCTCTCTTTAGGTTCCCCTTTGAAGGAAATTTATTCATCTCTCAANATCTGCATATCTGAGGTTATTGATATTTCTCCCGGCAATCTTGATTCCAGCTTGTGTTTCTTCCAGATCCGGCTGATGATTAGGATCCCCATATCCTGAGGCCAGTAAATTCACTTTACAGCTTTAGTTAGTTTCTTGTCATGTATGAGAAAATAAGATCCCAGCTGGTATAGGGGAAGAGCATTTAAATTTTGGGATCACTGGTTGATTAAATGACGTGAGTGCCTGCTAAGTCACTTCATGTCCGACTCTTTGGAGCTCTGTGGACCAAAGCCAGCCAGGCTGCTCTGTCCTTAGGATTCTTCAGGCAAGAATACTGAAGTGAGTTGATTCTCCAGGGGATCATCCCGATACAGGGATCGAACTTGTGTTTCTCAAGACACGTGTCAAAATAAAGTGTGGTGCCTGGCACGTGGGCCACTTTTGGAACATCTAGTCACACTTCACTAGTAACGTGATCTGAGGTGGAGTGGAGGCCGCGGGAGAGACTGTAAGAGTGTGTTTAGTTCCCAGGCCTGGCAAGGATACACTCCACTTATGCTCAAGGCCGAATACTTTGCTAAGATAAAACACAAGTCTCTTTGATCTATCACAGCTGGGAAACACTAGCTCTGCTTGGGTTTCAGAGTTGGTTTGAGTTCCTTATTGTTTTCTAATTAAAAAACAAAACAATTTCATTCAATCTGTTTCTTAAAAAAATAAAGCTATGTTGGATGACTTAAGCGATAAAGACAGGAACTGAACAGTAACAGAAACAGTCAAGGACTGATCCAGGCTTCAGAAGACAGCGCCTTGTGACTGCATGAGGACTTTGACTACCAGGCCCTCTAAGGCAGGAAAATCAGAACAAGCAACTACAGGAGTGGAAATATGTTTTTTTAGGTTGTTAACATTGAACCACAGAACCCATTAGATTATATAATAGCAGAAATACCATTGTTGGTTTTCTGACATCTCAACACTGTCCTAAAAGTGCAGTGTTGCATATTTTTAAAAGATTAAATCAAATTAAAAATCAGTTCCTATTTTGAGAATTTGAGTGGAGTGAGATCATTGGAAAGGCCCTGGAGTGCTTCAGTAATGACTAAGAATCATTGTTCTGAATAACAGAAATGAACCCTGAAATGACAAGCATTTTATACACTCCAGCTAACCTGATTTTTTAAATAAAAGTGTTTCTAATGCATATGGAGCTCATGTCCCCTATTTGCAATAATCTTGACCTACCCCCCTGTAGGGCTTTTATGTGATCATCTCATCCCAGACACCACATTTCTAAAGTGCTTTTTTGTTGCTAGCAAGTTTAATATACACAATATATGGTTTTGTTTTTGCCACTTCACTGCTTTCACATTCTGAAAAAGTAGCACACAGCATAGCAAATCAGCTAGAAAACGTTAGGCTTAAATATAAAGAAAGAGGAAATCCAGCTGGTTGATTATTTAGATTATTTTCATGCAGTGATGATGAAGAAATTGCTAGTACTCAGCATCAGCAGGCACTGCTAATCGCAAACAGGAGCTGGTCAGCTTGCCACTACTCAGAGAGAAAGAACCCGAAGGTTAAAACAGATCATGAGTAGAGTGAGTCCAGTTCTTCCAGACAGAGTTCTTTGATGGCCAGTGTAGAGCCTGTTCATGGTGGTGAGAGGATCACAGCAGCAGGAGGGGGTGATACTCTCACAGTTCTCGCTGTGTGCCAGGCGCATGCCGAGTGCTCTGCACACACTCGCCCCCGAGTCCTCCCAGCAGCCTCCAGGCAGCTGTGTGCAGGATGGTGAGGGCGTCTGCCCCGGGCGCCCCGTTAGCACAGGCACTGCCCGAGTGCTCATGCTGCCACCACTTCCTGTCCTGCCTCCCAAGTGGGCGGTCCCTCTTTTTTTAAAATAAAAAGTTTGTTTATTTGGCTGTATCGGGTCTTCATTGCGTCGCGTGGGATCTTTTCATTGTGGTGCTCGGACTCTGTGCTCATGGCGTGTGGGCTTAGTTGCTCTGTGGCGTGTGGGATCTTAGTTCGCAGTCAGACATTGAACCTGCATGCCCTGCATCGCACAGCAGATTCTTAACCAGTGGACCACCAGGGAAGAAGTTCCAGGGACAGTGCCTTTGCTGAGCAACAGGTTGAGAAAGCCAAGGTGAGCGCTGAGGAAACTGTTGATCATCCCCCTGATGGCTTTGCACCTGAGCCAGATTTACATGCCACACCAGGCTGGACAGTGTGAGAAATTCTTGGAAAAATGGTGTGTTAGGTTCTGCTTACCATTATGGAGTTCATCTCCCCATAGTAATACTGTCTTAATGATATGTGTACTTTTCAAGGAAAGGACATCCAGACCTTGGAGATGGGGATTGAGAACCATACTGGTTCTCTTGAGACTGGGTCTGTTCCATGTGGGCGGTGAGACCAAGAGATCTTACTCAAGGAAAACAGTCTGTGCAGTTGTTCAGAGAAGAGCGTGAGAAAGGCTTATTCTTCTTTATTTTGTAAGATACTTCAAACCAGGAAACTGTGAGCCTCTGAGGCGATACATCCTGCTCTGCGGGACTCTTGGTCATCCAGACTGTTCCTGGACTTGCTTTCATGGTATCATTAGGGTACTGTTCATAACATAACAATGCAGAGGCCTGCTTAGATGCAAACTCTGATTAGAAGCAAATAGCAGACATTTCCCAGGAGTGAATTGGCAGTGTGGATGTATTGCAAATATGAGTGGTATTTTGTGGTTTACATTGATTTTCCAAAAATGGAAAGAAATGGGCGAAGAATTATGAAATTCAGAGAAGATGCTACCTTGTTAGTCTCCTATGATCTGCTCTCCGATTTTGGATTCAATCATGGGAGCTCTGCTGGATAGGAGAGGAAAGCTGACATACAGGCCGAGGAGGAGGCCAGGATCCGCCCTCCAGCCGCCACTGCTTTAGACAACAGGGTTTATCCCTTCAGTGCTCCACGTCCCTCCACATATTCCTGGTTTCACTCTCAGTTACTCAGATGTGGTCACAATTGTTGACAGGAGCATTGCCCTTTCCAACAATACTAATAAGAACAAAGGAGACATCTTACTATCCCAGCTGTCATTATTATACAAGAATTCCAGGTCTCAGCTCTAAAGCAGTGAATTTATTCATGAGTGTTACCTCCTAGGTCTCAGTATTTTTGTTTTAAAATAGATCTGAAATGTAACATTTTCACAAAGTTGCTTATTAAGGATACTTGCTGATGTGTTTATAGAGTTTATCACGGTGTTATTTCTGTCCTTAAAGTTGTCACCTAAACCAAATGTTAAAGAGGTCAGGTTCTCAGTCATAATTTAAGCAATTAAATGGAAGTTGTTGGCAATTTGGTATGTGTTCATTTTTCCTCCACTCATCAGACATTTGTTGAATACTTGCCATGTGTCAGTGTTTGGACTGTAAAATGAGTAATGTAAATACCCACACACATTGGAATGTAAAATGTGGTCATCCCCTTAGTGACAAAGTGGTTTGGTGAGGGCACAGGCCCACAGTTCCAAGATAATGGGACAACTGAAAGAAGATGAGGGGCCTGGAGAAGGGAGGGTGGGAGAAGAAAAGGACACAGCCCCTCACCAGCAATGAAGAGACCTGACTGTAGCATGAAACCCAGGAGGCTCAGTTTCCGTTCTTACCTGGTAAGGAGTAGACTAGCATACACTGTGCAGTTGTGTCATGAACAAAACCCCATAGAGTCCAGAGTAATGGGGCAAAGAATGCGATGGAATGTAATTAAAATTTAAAATGTCTGTTAGGGACAGAGAAGAGAGAGATCATTGTAGCCTGGTGGGCGTGGGAGGCGGGGCCTGTCCTGAAGATGTGCAGCCGTGGCTGTGTGTGCTGGCTGGGGCTGTAGTTCGAAGTGAGGCAGGAACAAAGCACGGAGGCCAGAATCAGCTGCGGGTTCCTGGGACGTGAGGACCACAGCTGGAAGGAAGGACAGCTCCCTTCCCAAGCCCTTCTCACCTCCCTGTTGCCAGCTGTTTCAGTTGTCTTCACTGCTGTGTAACAAATCACCCCAAAACTCAGTGGCTTAAAGCAGTAGTGATCATGGACTATCTCTCAGTTTCTGCGAATCCAGTACTCAGAGCAGCCCCTTCAGGCAGTTTTGCCTCAGGGTCTAATATGAGGTCACAGTCCAGGGGTGAGGGGCTTGGGTTGCGGTCATTGGGAAAGCCCTTTACAGCCACCCTACCTCCAGTCTGTTCGTGATCTCTTCAGCCAAACTCCCCATGTGGAAAGGCACTCGGTCCAGGAGGAAGGGAAGTCTAGTGGAGGCTGGGTCACTGCTGCTGACTGAGCCTTGACAGTCATATGGGTCAGCTCTGCTGTCACAGGCCCCCCTCCCCCCACCCTGATTTAAGAGGCAGGAACTTGGATCCCATATCTCAAGGGGGCGTTTTAGTGTCTGTGTAAGGAGACCATGTGGAACGCAGTATGTTAGTGTGGCCATCTTTGGGGGAATACAGCCTCTCACAACGACCGGAACCTGTTTACTGTCTCGGGTTTTCTTGTGGGATGTCAGTGAGACCTAAGGAGGAGTTGGCTGGCAGCCCTGGGAAAACCTTTGTTTTCCACGTATCGATACTTTGTTTCCATATATCAGGAGCAGATATGGCTCTCACTGCATTATGCTTACCCTGCTGGACATGGCTGTTATGCCAGGGGCTGTGGCAGCCATCTTGAGGCCATGAGGGAAGAGCCAAGGCAGTCAGAGGGGTTGGTTCCGGCACCGTCACTTTGGGCTGCCATAACAAAGTGCCCTAGAGTGAGTGGCTTATAAGCAACGGAAACTTGCCACAGTTCTGAAGGCTGGAGGTGTGATGTCCCTGTGCCAGCATGGTTGGGTTCTGGTCACCATTCTCCTCCAGGTTTAGACTGCCAGCTTCTCATTGTAACCTCACATTTTGGAAAGTGGATAAGGATCTTTGGGGTGAGATTTTGGGGTCATTTTTATAAAGGCATGAATCCCATTCATGATGTTCTACTCTCATGGCCTAATCACCTCTGAAAGTCCCCACCTTCTAATACCGTCTCTCTTGGGGTTAGGATTCCAACATAAGCTTTTTGGAGAAACACATTCAGTTCATTGTAGGAACTTTAGACAATCATGGACCAGTAACAGCATCTGTTTGCCTTCAGGCTTCTGTTAAACGGGAGAGAAAAACTCCTATATGTCGGAGACACTGTTTCTGAAGTTTCTATTGCTTCTACCTAAATGCCCTTCTAATGAGATAGTATGTGATATTGTATAATATGGAGTTGGAGAGGTAGTAAGGTTTTTTTTTTTAAACTACACCTGCATGAGAGTAGTTACATTTTAATAGGCAGTGGGAAGCCATTTGAGCTTCTTGTACAGAGTTTGAAATCCATCTGTTGATGAAGTATGTATCAGTGTCTACTACAGGCCCAGCAGTGTCTTAGGCACCATGGGAGATGAAAAAAAGCACAAAATGACATCACTGTTGCTAAGTAACATACAGTTCACTTGAAAAGAGAAAAGCAAGTGGGTAATACTGATAAACATATATGTATATGATTTTTAATGGGCCAGGTATTATGCTAAGGATATAATATGACTTCTTGAATTTAAACGCAGAAATATCATATGAGGAAGGTACGCTGATCTCCTTTCTCAAGTAGATGAGGAAAAGATGCTTAGAAAGGTTGAGTCACTTGCCTGCATTTAACTGTAAGGTTTTCTCTTGTTTTAAATGTGAAAGGAATTTGCCCTGGAAGTACAGAGTTCTCAGATCCTCACTTGGTGTTCCTCTAGCGTCTGTTCTGAGCCTCTGCACTTGGGCCAGATGCTGTGCTGGGTGCCGAGAACACAGAGGTGAACACGATGGGACCTGTGCCTTTGACGAGCCAAATGGAACAGGAGGCTGACTTGCACGGAACCACAGTTGCGAATGGGACGCACATCTATCAAGGGCCTCCTGTGAACCTGGACGTTTCACTCTGTTCTTTGCTAATGCATCAAATTAAGTTCTGTAGTGGCTGTTTATTGTGGCATAACAAACCATTTCAAAACTCAGTGTGGAAAACAACAGCTGTTTGTTTAGGTCAGGATTCTGTGGGTAAGCAGTTGGCTGGGCTGAGGAAGGTGGCTCTCCTGGGCCGGACCAGACTCGTCATATGAGTCGTGTATCTGCGATCAGCCTCCAGTTAGCTAGGCAGCTGTGTTCTGAGGACTGGCAGGCTGTCCGCTGGAACGACCAGGGCAACCAGGCCACGTGTCCTCCTTCATCCAGCAGGCATCCAGGCTAGCCTGGGCTTTCTTTCACGGCAGCTGGGCAGGATTCCAACAGAATGCAGAGTATGCAGGGTCTCTGGAGGCCTAAGCCCGGGGCTGACACACCCTCCCTTCTGCAGTTTCCTGCTGGCCAGAGTCACAGAGCAAGCCCAGATTCAGCAGGCGGGGACATAGGCTCCGCCCCATGCCCTCCACTAGTGGAAGCGTGGAGTCCCGACCACTGGACCACCAGGAAAGCCCTTAACTCGAAATTCGGGCCTGGAGAAGTCAGGGCTCGAGAGAGCTTTTGAAATCACCGTCCCAGGGTGATAGGAGGAACCATGAGAGTGATTTTGCTCTGAGAGGGAGGAGCAGAAGTCTGAATGCTGTCTGAGAGGTAGGCCAGCCTTAGGAGGACCCGGGTGGATCAGGGAGACAGTGAGGGCTGCCAGAGTTTTTTAGGAGGGAGACCAGGCTGGTGGCATGTGCGATGATGATGAGAGTGGATTCTGATAGAGGTGACAGGATCTACCGGTGAATCACATTTGAGGTGAGATAAAAGAGAAGACTCAAAGCTTTCTGACGGATCTGAAGGATAGAGTTACATTTACTGGGATGGTAAAGATCAAGTACCATATTTGGGGCAAGAATCTAAGACTTCTGCTTTGAACTTCAGCTTGAGGTGCCTTGGATGTCAATCTCAGCGGTGAAGTCAGGTGGCAGGGAGGTGGGTCTAGCAGTGACTGCTGAGTCTGGTTGGTAGGATGGGAGATTTTGGTAAAGTTCATGGGCTCTTTCCTTATGTTCTAAATGGCAGTAGTACTGTTTCTTTAAAATAACTTACCTCAGATATTCTGAACACTATTATTTTTCTAGCATATAATGCAAATTCTTAATTCCCTGAATGTAGTACACATAATGAAGTAATTTAATTGGGAAAATGTGACTTTTAGTATCAGAACTACATGCTTGTTTCACACTTTTGTATCTTTTTCCTAGTTGGTTGATCCCTTGTCAGGCTATGCATTTTAGTGTTAACAGATCATTAAGCTGGTTGTCTGAGATGGGTGAGGTGGCATTGTCACCCCGACTAGGATGAGAAGTTGACTCCGTGGCCATCTGGCTTTGGACCTGAACCTGCCCTTGTTGGCTGTGGCTGAAGAACTCTGGGAGCACGATGTTCTGGACCTTGTTGCTTTGGAACATAGTCAAGGGCTCACCTTATACAGGTTTGGAGAGCATGTAACATGAAGAGTCTGCAAAATTAAATGATCTGCTTGGAATATTTTCCAGCAGTAGCTTTAACAATTCTGAAATTAATTCCAGATTCTCCCTCTCAGCGCCCAGCCCCAAAGTTAGGCTTTTAACTGGGTTAAAAGTTGGTTGACTGTTAACTCCTACAGTAAACAAACGGGTGCTTTCATCTGAAAAGTCATTGCCCTCGCCTTTCCCAGGTAGCACTAGTGGTAAAGAGCCCGCCTGCCAGTGCAGGACACATAAGAGACGCAGGTTCAATCCCTGGACTGGAAAGATCTGGAGGATCTTTCTGGAACTTTTCTCCTGGATCTTTCCTGGAGGAGGGCATGGCAACCCACTCCAGTATTCTTGTCTGGAGAATCCCATGGACATAGGAGCCTGGCAGACTATAGTCCACAGGGTCACACAGAGTCAGACACGACTGAGTGACTGAGCAGCAGTACCAGCAGCATCTGTTGTAATTCATGCATTGTACATATCATTTGCTCGGTATATAAAGTCCCTCATTCAAAGTTAATTCATGCATTGTACATATCATTTGATTACATGCATTGTGCATATCATTTGATTACATGCATTGTACATATCTTTTGCTCAGTATATAAAGTTCCTCATTCAATGTTAATTTTTTCCCCTTCTGCTCCATAATAATCTTGTCAACAAATATGATACCATGTAGCTAAGTTTATGTGGATTAAGGAAAAGCTCACGGATACTTGTATAATATCTTGATTATAAAGGTTGCAGTTGACTAGCTGAAATAGTCACCCCAAACATTATTTTATTTAATCCTAGCCACAGTTGTCAGAGCGCTACCCCTATTTAATTTTAATTAATTTTAAATTTGGTAATGTTGGTTTCCTAATTAGAATAATAAATTTGGAATTTCAGTGCTCAGACCTTAATGAAACAGTAAATTCACAAAAATTAACAAAGCAAAACATTGAGGATGTCCAATCTCTCATGGTGACAAAGTGAAATTTACTGATAGCTTTGTATGCCAGCAGCCCGAGAGAGAGAGAGAGAGAATGACAGTTGTACAAGGTGTTCATAGGTGCTGATAAAGACAGTGGAGTAAATTATCTTTTCACTGATTTAATGGATATAAATTTATTTTTTAAAAACAAATGTATTACAGATGTAACTTGTTTCATAGATAAGAAGGAACACTTAATCCCTTCACTACAGTTTAGTGGAGCTATAAAGTTCAGATAGAAAGAAAGAAAGATAGTGCTAAGTCGTGTCCGGCTCTAGTGATCCTATGAACTGTAGCCCACCAGGCTCCTCTGTCCATGGAATTCTCAGGCAAGAAGACTGGAGTGAGGTGCCATTTCCTTCTTCAGGGGATCTTCCCATCCCAGGAATTGAACCCAGGTCTCCTGCATTGCAGACAGATGCTTCGCTGACTGAACTACACACGAAACCCCAAAGTTCAGATAGAGCATTCCTTATTCAGAAGGCAGTGTCTTAGTGCACAGACAGAAGACAGATGCTATGGATTAGAAATCTGATTTAACCATCCATTAGCTGAATGATCTTGGGCAAATTCCTAAACCTCTCTCTGTTTCCCACACCTTTATTTGCAGAATGGGGACCATAATCATTCCTGTCTCACAGGGCTGTTAAGGGGACTGAATGAGTTTAAAGCCTGGAATGTGCTTAGAATTGTAACTAGCACACAGTGGTAGCTGTTTTTAAAACTTGGAAAATCGAGAAACAATGAATTTATCCTCTATTTCTCCCATCTCAAAGTGATCATAGAAATGAACAAATTTGGAGAAAGTCGTCAAAACAGGAAAATGTAAAAGCCGAGGACAACGTCAGGACGAAACCACACGCGGTGCAGTTGGAGAGCTGGTCGGGTTCGCCGGGGCTACAGCAGAGAGGGGTGGTGCTGCCCCGTAATAAAGGTGGAGCTGTTTGTGTAGTTCTCTCAGTTAAAGCTCTTAATGCAGGTTCATTGTATTACACCAAAGCTCAAATCAAAATTTGAAGATCATCTGTCATCTGAAACATCAGAATTGCTCTCTGCCTTATATATCACTGTCTGCCAGTCACACATGCATCTTTTTCTTCCTTCTCATGTGTATCTTAAAGATGTTCTCCAGGACTGCATGCAGTGGTTGATGTCCTCGTTTGGAGGGATTGAGACTGGCAGATGGTTGGTTAACCCAAAGGAGAGAGAGAGAAGTTGGATAAACTAAGGAGTCGATTAAAAAATGATGCATTTTACTTTAAACATTTTCAGTTCAGTTCAGTCACTCATTTGTGTCCGACTCTTTGTAATCCCATGGGCTGCAGCACGCCAGACTTCTCTGTCCATCACCAACTCCCGGAGCTTACTCAAACTCATGTCCATCGAGTCGGTGATGCCATCTAACCGTCTCATCCTCTTGTTGTCCCCTTCTCCTCCTGCCTTCAATCTTTCCCAGCATCAGGGTCTTTTCCAATGAGTCAGTTCTTCNTCTCCAGGACTGCATGCAGTGGTTGATGTCCTCGTTTGGAGGGATTGAGACTGGCAGATGGTTGGTTAACCCAAAGGAGAGAGAGAGAAGTTGGATAAACTAAGGAGTCGATTAAAAAATGATGCATTTTACTTTAAACATTTTCAGTTCAGTTCAGTCACTCATTTGTGTCCGACTCTTTGTAATCCCATGGGCTGCAGCACGCCAGACTTCTCTGTCCATCACCAACTCCCGGAGCTTACTCAAACTCATGTCCATCGAGTCGGTGATGCCATCTAACCGTCTCATCCTCTTGTTGTCCCCTTCTCCTCCTGCCTTCAATCTTTCCCAGCATCAGGGTCTTTTCCAATGAGTCAGTTCTTCGCATCAGGTGGCCAAGTATTGGAGCTTCAGCTTCAGCATCACTCCTTCCAATGAATATTCAGGACTGGTTTCCTTTAGGATTGACTGGCTGGATCTCCTTTCAATCCAAGGAACTCTCAAGATTCTTCTCCAACACAATAGTTCAAAAGCATCAATTCTTTGGCGCTCAGCTTTCATCATGGTCCAACTCTCACATCCATACATGACTGCTGGAAAAACCATAGCTTTGACTAGGTGGACCTTTGTTGGCAAAGTAATGTCTCTACTTTTTAATACATTTTCTAGGTTTGTCATAGCTTTTCTTCCAAGGAGCAAGCGTCTTTTAATTTCATGGCTGTGGTAAACATCTGTAGTGATTTTGGAGCCCCCCAAAATAAATTCTGTCACTGTTTCCATTGTTTTCCCATCTGTTTGCATGAAGTGATGGGACAGGATGCCATGATCTTAGTTTTTTGAATGTTGAGTTTTCAGCCAGCTTTTTCACTCTCTACTTTCACTCTCATCAAGAGGCTATTTAGTTCCTCTTCGCTTTCTGCCATAGGGTGGTGTCATCTGCATATCTGAGGTTATTGATATTTCTCCTGGAAATCTTGATTCCAGCTTGTGCTTCATCCCACCTGGCATTTCTTATGATGTACTCTGCATATAAGTTAAATAAGCAGAGTGACAATATACCACCTTGATGTACTCCTTTCCCAATTTGGAACCAGTCTGTTATTTCATGTTTGGTTCTAACTGTTGCTTCTTGACCTGCATACAGATTTCTCAGGAGGCAGGTCAGGTGGTGTGGTATTCCCATCTCTTGAAGATTTTTCCAGTTTGCTGTGATCCACACAGTCAAAGCCTTTGGTGTAGTCAATAAAGCAGAACTAGATGTTTTTCTGGAATTCTTTTGCTTTTTCTATGATCCAATGGATGTTGGCAATTTGATCTCTGGTTCCCCTGCCTTTTCTAAATCCAACTTGAACGTTTGGAAGTTCTCGGTTCAAGTGCTGTTGAAGCCTGGCTTGGAGAATTTTGAGCATTACTCTGCTTGTGTGTGAGATGAGTGTAATTGGCCGATAGTTTGAGCATTCTTTGGCATTGCTTTCTTAAACATTACTTTGACTTAAAGCATAATTTCTGAGCAGCAGATTAACCAGTAGTTTTTCCATATGTTCACTCCATGATGTTTTTTCCCCGTTGTCCAAGGTATGTGCTGCTTGCCATGAAATACCACATTACCAGTGTTTTACTCAAGGAAGGTTCTCTTGGGGTGTCAGGCTGTCTTACCACTTGCTCCCCATTTACCCTGAGGCGCGCGCGTGCACACACACACACACACACCCCAACTTCTTTTTTAAAACAGTTTTCCTGAGATATAATTTATGTACGGTACAATATACCTATTTAAAGCTTTCCTGAACAGTGTAATGGTTACAACCCTTTATTGTGAGAAGAACTCAAAAGCCACTTGGAAGGAAAGGCTCACGGTCGGCACTCTGTGTGAGTGATTGTCTTTAATTGCTGACCACCTGTGACCCTCCCCTAACTGAATGGATAATTGCTGACCGCCTGTCACCCTCCACTAACTGAACGGATAATTGCTGACCGCCTGTCACCCTCCCCTAACTGAACGGAAATCTTTTTAAGTGACCTACCTGCCTTTATTGAATCTTTACAAACTCAACACAGTTTTCATATTCAAGAATGTGCATGTGAGCAACTCAGACTCATTCACTCCAAAAGTAAATGCCATGATCAGTTCTGCTCTCTTCCTTTAATGCATATAACGTAGTTGCTTGGAGAAAATTGCTGCTTTAAGAGATTTAAGTATCTCAAATGGTTTAGCCAGAGTAAATACAAATAATGACATCTTTTCTGTTCTCTATTGTAGCAGATTGCCAAATTCAATTCATACAGAATAGGACTTAGTAATTTCTGTGCTTAACTAGCAAATAAATAGCCTTACAATTTTGTTTAAATAGAAGATTGGTAATAAAATTGGTCTCATTGTATAAGATTGTTAGAAAAAATAATACACTTGTTTTCTGATGAATCAAACAAAGCCCTCATCAAAGGTATAGTTTTTCTGCACAGGAATAATTATGTTATTTGGAGAAAAAACACTCACCTAGAAAATAATTTTTTAAGTTAAAAAAATAGCATCCTGAAGTTATCAGAGTAAATTCTGTGAATTATGGTCAAAAGTAAAGTAACTGTAAATTATGGTCAGTTAGTACCACAATTGAAATCTTACTAAAAACTGCAAAGCACAGATTAGACTAGACTGGATCACAATTTTCCTGAGTTGGTGACAGCAAGAGTGGCAGTTGCCATGGTGATTGCCAGTATTTACTGGTGAGTGAAAGTGAAAGTTGCTCAGTGGTGACCTTTGTGACCCCATGGACTCTACAGTCCATGGACTTCTCCAGGCCAGAATACTGGAGTGGGGTAGCCTTTCCCTTCTCCAGGGGATCTTTCTGACCCAGGGATCGAACCCAAGTCTCCCGCATCACAGGCGGATTCTTTACCAGCTGAGCCACCAGGGAAGCCCAAGAATACTGGAGTGGGTAGCCCATCCCTTCTCCAGCGGATCTTTCTGTCACAGGGATCGAACCGGGGTCTCCTGCACTGCAGGCGGGTTCTTTACCAGCAGAGCTCTGAGGAGAGCAGAGGTCTGTTGTCACCCTGTCTGAATCATTTCTTAGGTTTGAGGAGGAAGGTCCCAGTTCAAGATGATGCAGTTTGCTGATCTGTGTTTCACCTAAATAAACAGTTTCCTAGTTTTGCCAGCTCTGATAGGTTTTGCTGAAAGTATCTTAGTTTCAGAGGATTTAATTTTCTCATTAAACCCCGCAACTAAAATCAATAAAAGGCAACTTTTCCCTGAGATAGAAGTGAGACAGCATTTTCCCCCCTGAACTTTCTTATCATTTACATAAAAATAAATGTTTTGATTGAGATCAAGAGAAGTGGATTTGGAGATTTTATTGTACAAATTATTTCTTAGGTTTTAATTAATATGATTAATCACAAAATGCTGTAAGGACTGTCATAACTCTGTGGTTTGCCTCTCTCCTTGGAGGTGGCAAACCGCTTTTGATGGAGTTTCTGTTGATGAGTGTGGATCTGGCCAGAAGATGGCCAGAGCCCAGTGGTACACCTCCACCTCAAGGGTGGAAAACTCCTTTGATTTAAGGTTACAGTGTCTGTTAGAGAGTATAGCCCAGTTCAGATTGTTGAATAGAAATTCACGTGCTTGTGAATAAACAACCAGGCTAGGTAGTTTTATTTGGTTTTAATGGTGTTGAAACATGTTTAAAACATAAGTCATTCATGTGTATAGTAAGAAATAAAGAAATACATGAAGTAAAATACCATCTCCGATATCTGGGGAAGCAACTATTGACAACAGTTTGGTATTCTTGTGTGCTTTTTTGTGCACATAAGAATGGGCAAAAAGGCACATAACATGTACATAAGGGACTTCCCTGGTGGCCCAGTGGCTAAGACTCTGCGCTCCCAATGCAGGGGGCCCAGGGTCAATCTCTGGTCAGGGAACTGGATCCCACATGCTGCAATCAAGCCTTCACACGCCACAACTCAAGACTCCGCATCTTGCAACGAAAACTGAAAATCCTGTGTGCTGCAAGTAAGATCTGATGTTGCAAAATAAATTAATAGGTAATTTTAAACGTGGCATGTTGTCCATTCTGCTGCTAAGTCGCTTCAGTCGTGTCCGACTCTGTGCGACCCTATAGACGGCAGCCCACCAGGCTCCCCCGTCCCTGGGATTCTCCAGGCAAGAACACTGGAGCGGGTTGCCATTTCCTTCTCCAACGCGTGAGAGTGAAAAGTGAAAGTGAAGTTGCTCAGTCGTGTATGACTCCCAGCGACCCCATGGACTGCAGCCTATCAGGCTCCTCCATCCATCGGATTCTCCAGGCAAGAGTACTGGAGTGGGGTGCCATAGCTTTTCATAAAACAGTTAAATCATGGTACACCTGACCAGCAACTCGCTTTTTTCTTTACATAACTGTGTGTGATCTTCTTTTCTTCTGTATGACAACTTCTTTGTCAGTACACTTTTTCAAAAACAAAAAGAGAGAAAAAGATTGTTATTCAGATGAATGGATGGCCTATTATTTATTTAATTATTCAGCCATGTATTGGTGGATGTTTGTTTTTTTTCTGCCCATTAATATGTTAGCATCTCCAGCTTAAAAAAGTAACAGTTTGATTCCACTTGTCACTTACTGCAATAAGGACTGCTGTTCTCCTGGCAGCAACTGTCTACAAACGTAGTTGTACTGTTGACTTCTTCCTAAAGGTAACTTTATCACAAAGTGTTCAACCTCATTTGAACAGAAGGTTGACCCTTTCTGTTAGACCTATCAATCTTTATACTTCATCAGCTACATTTTGTAACTGGATGTGCCTCTAGAGACCATCTACAGGGTGTTTAGGAGACAGTTCCTCAGATAAGGAGAAGTCATTACTATGTTCAACAGATGGAAAGTCAGATCGCAGAAAGGAAGGAGCAAATAGGAGATCTGAGAAGATGGCAGCTTGCGTACCAAGTAACTGAAAAGTCAGATGATAGAGAAGAGAAAAAAAAGCCGTTAATGGAATAGTTCTGCAGAAACTAAAAACTCAAGAGTGAGGAGTTTCACTCAGCTAGCACGTTTATTTTGTATGGGCGCTATGTTTATTTTAAAATAGGAATAAAAAGGAAACCCTTGAAATAATAAAAAACAACATGGACACAACTTTCATATCATAAGGATTTCTTTCTTTAAATAGTATAGTGTCTGTATGTATTTATGTCTGGGGGCAGGTAGGAGATGAGCATTGGTATTTACTTCCTTTTGTGAAATTTAAAATGAAAACCATAANGTGAGAGTGAAAAGTGAAAGTGAAGTTGCTCAGTCGTGTATGACTCCCAGCGACCCCATGGACTGCAGCCTATCAGGCTCCTCCATCCATCGGATTCTCCAGGCAAGAGTACTGGAGTGGGGTGCCATAGCTTTTCATAAAACAGTTAAATCATGGTACACCTGACCAGCAACTCGCTTTTTTCTTTACATAACTGTGTGTGATCTTCTTTTCTTCTGTATGACAACTTCTTTGTCAGTACACTTTTTCAAAAACAAAAAGAGAGAAAAAGATTGTTATTCAGATGAATGGATGGCCTATTATTTATTTAATTATTCAGCCATGTATTGGTGGATGTTTGTTTTTTTTCTGCCCATTAATATGTTAGCATCTCCAGCTTAAAAAAGTAACAGTTTGATTCCACTTGTCACTTACTGCAATAAGGACTGCTGTTCTCCTGGCAGCAACTGTCTACAAACGTAGTTGTACTGTTGACTTCTTCCTAAAGGTAACTTTATCACAAAGTGTTCAACCTCATTTGAACAGAAGGTTGACCCTTTCTGTTAGACCTATCAATCTTTATACTTCATCAGCTACATTTTGTAACTGGATGTGCCTCTAGAGACCATCTACAGGGTGTTTAGGAGACAGTTCCTCAGATAAGGAGAAGTCATTACTATGTTCAACAGATGGAAAGTCAGATCGCAGAAAGGAAGGAGCAAATAGGAGATCTGAGAAGATGGCAGCTTGCGTACCAAGTAACTGAAAAGTCAGATGATAGAGAAGAGAAAAAAAAGCCGTTAATGGAATAGTTCTGCAGAAACTAAAAACTCAAGAGTGAGGAGTTTCACTCAGCTAGCACGTTTATTTTGTATGGGCGCTATGTTTATTTTAAAATAGGAATAAAAAGGAAACCCTTGAAATAATAAAAAACAACATGGACACAACTTTCATATCATAAGGATTTCTTTCTTTAAATAGTATAGTGTCTGTATGTATTTATGTCTGGGGGCAGGTAGGAGATGAGCATTGGTATTTACTTCCTTTTGTGAAATTTAAAATGAAAACCATAAGGAGATACTTTATTATGAAATGGAATATGAATATATCTTGAAAAATTGAATACCAAATATGGCCATTGTATACAGCAAGGTATTCTTTTATTAAGAATAAGCTTTTCTTCTCTGTTTCCTTTTAGTAATTGCATGTTTAAAGTGCATTATGCCCACAGGACAGGGTCACAGAGGAGTTGTGACGAAAGGCAAATAATCATTAGTGATAGTTTAGAATCGGTTGTACCTTATGAGGGTTTGCTCAGGAAATTTAAACATAAAAAGCAAATTTGGTGAGTATGTGAAAAAATACTCTTCTCTTAGCAACTGCATGTTTCCCCTAAGATAAAATTTTAAAAAGACCAGAAATACTGAATGGCAAATAGAAGGGGGAAAAAGTGGAAGCCGCGATAGTTTTTTATTTTCTCGGGCTCTAGAATTACTGTAGATGGAGAATGCAGCCATGAAACTAAAAGACACTTGCTGCTTGGAAGAAAAGCTATGATGAACCTAGACAGTGTATTAAAAAGCAGAGACATTACTTTACCAACAAAAGTCCATCTAGTCAAAGCTATGGTTTTCCTAGTAGTCATGTATGGATGTGAGAGTTGGACCATAAAGAAAGCTGAGCACCGAAGAATTGATGCTTTCAAATTGTGGTGTTGGAAAAGACTCTTGAGAGTCCCTTGGACTACAAGGAGATCCAACCAGTCCATCCTAAAGAATATCAGTCCTGAATATTCATTGAAAGGACTGATGCTGAGGCTGTAGCTCCAATGCTTTGGCCACCTGATGCGAAGAGCTGACTCATTGGAAAAGACCCTGATGCTGGGAAAAACTGAAGGCAGGAGAAGGGGACGACAGAGGATGAGGTGGTTGGATGGCATCACCAACTCAATGGACATGAGTTTGAGGAAACTTTGCGAGATGGTGAAGGACAGGGAAGTCTGGCGTGCTGCATCCATGGGGGTCACAAAGAGTCAGACACGACTGAACGAGTGAACAGCAACAACTGAGTGGCATGGGCTTCCAAATGTATTTCCATACCTGGTATAAAAGACATGGGATTATTGGATTAATAAGGACGAGTTAGGAGTGGGAATGAACTGCTTTGATTCGTGTGGTCTGCTTGCTTTCCAGTGGGTACCAGGCTGTCTGTGAGGATTTCAGTTTTATCATGCCTTTGCCAGTGTTGGATGTCATGTTTCACAGTGACCTTTTGTTGTTATGCTTGTCAGTGGTGCTTGTGAATAGACACTCATGTGGTCTGTATTGCTTAGGCATGCTTTCCTGTGTGCTGTAGGGAAGCACCACAAGATGAAGCCTTTTCTGCTTTGCCCACTGTGTGTTCCTGGAGCCTCAGAGAAGTGCCTGGAATGTGGTGGGCACTCAGTGATGTATGCTGAAAGAAATGACACAGTACGCTTAAGTGTAGCTCGAATAAATAGGATGGTGAGTCATGTAACAGGAGGTTCAGAGGCACGTGGCTGCAGCCGTTGTTCTGAAAGCCGGAGGCAGTGTCTCTGCCCTTCTCTTGGTCTTTTCCTCATGGTCACAAGATGACTGCTGCAGCTCACTCCACAGTAGCAGAGTTTAGGGTGAGAGAAAGCATGGTAGGGTGGTTTCCGCTGCTTTCTGCTTACATCTCATTGGCCAGTGCTCAGTTATGTCCGGCTCATTTGCAACTTTATGTCTCAGGACATAAGAGCTTGACAGGCTGGTCTGTCCACGGGATTTTTCAGGCAAGAATACTGGAGTGGGTTGCCATTTCCTCCTTGAGGGGATCTTCTGACCCAGCGATCAAAGCCGTGACTCCTGTGTCTCCTGAATTGTAGGCAGATTCTTTACCACTGAGCAATGTTCTGTGGCCTGTCTTGACTCCAGGGAGAGGAAGCCTTGGAGATTAGCAGAGGCAGACAGGGAAGGGGCCTGTTGGGATTGGATAATGGGTGAGCCCTCCACCCTCCTACATGGCCACCGTGTCTGTCTGTCTACAGTTGTATTTCAGGACCCACTAGGGAAACTGAGAATTTCCTGTTATTTATTTAACATTTTCTATTCTTAATTCTTTATTGTATGTGATAGACACATTTTCCTAGTTTGTTTTGGTCTTTTAAATTTACTAATTTCGCAATTTCAGTTAGCATTAGTTACATCTTTTTTTGGTTGCAAGTTGTATAAAATCTGATTTTAACTTTGCCCAAAGTACAGAATTTATTGCCTCTCATGACTGAAATGCCCTGGGTTGGTCTGGCTTGGGCATATTTCATCCACACATCAAGTGGCGTCTTCAGCTGTGCTTTCTCCACATGTTGATTGTGTTTGCTCATCAGATTCTTTCACAGAGGTGGTTCTGATAGCCCCCAGCTTTCATGACCTCAAGCAGCTCCAATTCCCCGTAAAAGGTGGACCCTGTCCCCCAGGAACTGTCAGCCAGCAGCCGCGGGGAAGACCTGGCAGGTGGCATGAGTTCCAGTCGCCTCGGCCAGCTGGGGGGAGGCTCAGTGACAGGCGGTCCTGGCACAAGCACGCAGGGTGGACGGGGTGTCCCTGGACTCAGAGAAACAGGGGTGTCCACTCGGACCTGATGGGCACGCGCGGGGGTTTTCACATCGGGTTGACTGTTCTTTGACTTTCTCCTGTTGCCTCAAAGATTAGAAAGTTGTCTGTCTTCAGTGATGTGACGCCTGCACAGTTCTGCTCTACACTGGATGGCAGAGTGACGTGAGCAAGGAGTACACTGCTGGCTTTGGGCTCAGATTCCCGTATCTCACAGCACGGCCGGGCCTCCAGCAGCTCCGAGGCCTTGAGCAAGTCTTACTCAGCCTCCGCCCTCTCGTCCCAGGATGGAGGAGACTGGATGGTTGGAGTCCTTCCTAGTGAAGTAACCAGTGGGGACGTGCATGTAACACTGTCAGCAGAGGGCCAGGCAAAGAGCCGGCCCTGGTGAAGCAGGCCACCCTTACCGCCGCCTCCCCTCCAGCCCCGCCGTCACACCCAGCCCGCTGCTGTCTTCCCTGTCGCCTTGCCCTCATGCTCACTTTGACACTTGTTATGTTCTTGGCAAAAAATTATCCTTATTTTTAGGCAGTTGAGTCAGATGATTAAGAAATATTGACAGAAAGCTTAACTCTGCATGCCTTCTTTGAAACAGGTTCAGGTTTACAAATCAGGTAGCTAGTGTGATAGTTTTGCTTTCTTTACATCAGATTCAGTGCTTTAAAAAGGTAGCATGAAAGAGGTAATGCATACAAAAGGCATTCACTGTTCTGAAATGGATCCTTTGAAAATATGCTAAAGGGAACAAATGAATGCATCTTTTCTCATTTTATGTAATCTTTTATATTCAGATTTATAGAAATAATATATTTATTTTGGAAAAAAATATACAGCAGGAGGCATATAAAAACCTTCTGAAATCCCACGTCCTGAAGGTACCTTGTGGTATCTCCTTGCAGACTACTTTTTCAACACGCATACACGTACATTATGATACAACTCAAGATGTTTCACTTCAATAGTCTAAGTGGGAGAGGTTTGTTTTCTGACTTGTTTTAACTTCCCTACAAGAAATGTCATGCCACTGTCCTAAGCCCTCGCTTCCAGAATCCTGGAGTAAGCGGCCGAGCTGCCTTCTGTCTATGACCCGTGGTAGGACAGCTGGAGTGGGCAGGCTTCAGCCGCTTTATCTTTACAGGATATCAACCAGGGATTGAGAGAGTGGGCCGTGCTGGGATTAGCTGATGTAATTATGAAAAGTGAGACAGTGAGACTGGCTCTGCAAGAGGGATTTTCAACAATACGATGAACTTCAGGTGTTAGCTGACAGCCACGTGGAGAGCAACTGGAGGGAAGTTTAGCCGTGGTCCTGAGAGCATGGATGCTGTCCTAGGACGGCCTTAGAAAAATGTCTGCCTGCAGGGTGGGCACCTGCCTCTGAGAGTAATGAGGCCGTAGCCAGAGGTGCCTCCCAGAGCCTGGATGAGATCCCTGTGCTGGCATCCCAACTTGTCCAGGGGCATGCAGGACCATCCGTCTCCTTCACTTCAAGTTAGATGTTTCCATTCATTGGCTTTGGCCAATGAATTATGTACAAAGCCTCGAACAGCACTGCCTGGTTTTCCCTGGCCCTGCTCTCTCCACTGCCATGGATACTGGCACCGACACTGAAATCCCCACCAGCCCATGAGCCCCCTCGGGTCTGAGGCGTAACCAGGAGACAAGCCCATGGGCTTTGGGACATTCTTTGTGATTGCATTAAGACGTAGACCCCCTTGGCTCACGCGTGGCCTCGGCCCTTGTCCTCATCTGCAGAACCAGCTCATGCAGGGCCCAGGTGGAGCTGTAATGCCACTTCTGTTAGGCTGGCAGTCCTGTCCTTCTCGTTTATGGAGACTAGGTTTATTTCGTTGTATGAAATACACTGATGACCTCCTGCTTTTTCATACATCATGAAATTTTGAACGTTTTGAGTCAGAAAGACACTAGGCATTGATGAAGGGAGATGGAAACCCAGAAAACTGTCCAGGTTAGGTTTGTGCCGACCTGACTCCCTTGGCTCCAGCAGGCTAGTGGGTCGAGGAGGAGTAAGCGTCTTCTGTACCCGTCTTCCGTTCTCAGCTGGGTCTCCTAACGAGAGAGAGACAAACAAGCGCAAAGCACATTTGTTTAATGTAGGTGTTACATGAGATGAGAGCCATCATGAGGAAATGAGCCGTGCTTAACCCTGGGTGTCTGGTGCTGGCTTGATGAGAGGGGGTGGTGGGAACACGACAGGACAGAAGGGCCGAGGCTCAGCGCAGGGAGCTGGGGTGACCTAGCAGGCCTGCTAGGTCCACCCAGCCCTCTCACGTCCCCCCATCCCTCGGGTTCAGGGAGGCCACCTCCGACATGAGGATCTGAGGGCTGCTTCGGGGGAGAAGGATGAGGGCGAGTCAGAGTCCTTTGTGCTCCTGCCGTTTCTCAGGTTCCTTCCTTGTAAACTCTCCAGCATGCAGCGTGCGCCGTGCACTTGGGGGATGTGTCCTGACCCTCATCTGGGTGATGACCACGTGGGTGTACCAAGTGCCCCAACCCACAGCCGAGGTTCCCGCCTCCCTTACCTGGCCCACGGGCCAACCCTGGGACGCCTGCAGTCTCTGACTGCTCTGATCTGTGAAGCCAGCCCGTCACCCCTGGTAAATGCCACGTGGGGGAAAGGCCTCGCCACCTCTCCATGCCAGGCTTACGACGGGCATGCCAGGCTTATGGCGGGCACGCCAGGCGTACGGCGGGCATGCCAGGCTTACGGCAGGCATGCCAGGCTTACGGCGGGCAGGCTCCTGTCTTGGGTGTACCTCACCACCTGGTGTGACCGCCCAGGCCTGGAGCTGGTGAAGTTCCCTCTTGGCTTAGTGGAAAAGAATCCACCAGCCAGTGCAGTAGATGTGGGTTCAGTCCCTGGGTTGGGAGGATCCCCTGGAGAAGGAAATGGCAACCCATACCAGTATTCTTGCCTGGAAGATCCCATGGACAGAGGAGCCTGGCAGGCCACAGTCCATGCGATCACAAAGAGTCGGACATGACTGAGCAACTGACGCACTGACATATACACATGCATACGTGGTTAGTATCCATATATGTTTTATACACACATGGAAGCCATGTCCTGTCAGATCTGTCTGGATCAGCCCTGTACTTTTCTGGCTGGTGAAGACCCATTCTGACCGTAGGAAAAACGTCAGTCCTGCCATTTTCTTGTTTGTGCTTGTGCTGCATGATTAGTTTTATCTTCACCTTTGTTTTCCTTGGAAGTGTCCTTTCAAAGCTGGTCGTCCTCTCTGCGAGGCTGGCTTAGTTAAGCTGAGCGCACGTGGAACTCGGCCCTGGGTGTGCAGGGCCCCATACAGCTCCTGCTCCCCTCAACTGGGTAACCTTTCTCAGCCTGGGAAAGGGGACCCCACTGTAGTTCATATATTAAATATTGTTAATAGCATTTTTGTTTGCCATCTCCCCATATCCCACGGATTGCCTTGGGCATACCCGGGGTACCTGCAGCTGGGCTGCCGGGTCAGTGGGAGGTGGTTGTGGGGTTTGCCTGCTGAGCCCTGAGCCAGTCCTGAGACTCCACGGGGGGCAGTGAGGCCTCTGCCATGTGGTCAGGACCACAGCTCTCTTTGCCTCGTGCTGGCACATTTTCCTTCCAAGGTGGGCCGTGTGCTCTTCACTAGAGTCTTTGGTCAATGGTTTCTGTCCTCTTGAAAAATGACCTCATGTTCAAAATGGTTAGGAGTCAACTGTGTGACTGCAGTCTCCCCGGGGCTGTTGATCAGGCTTCCACCGGACAACAGGAATTTTCAGCCTTGTAAATGTGAAGACCCAGACTTCTCTTGACTTTGTGTAAAATTTAACTGCAAATGGCCGCCCTTTTCCAATTCAATCCCTTGCTTTTACCAAAAATTTTACAAAGTGGATCTTACCTTTCCTATTTCTGCTGGAGAAATAAGTTCTGAGCACACGCAGAGGCCCTCCCTCCCTGTTGCCTCTCCCTTGTGTGTGTGTCTGTCTGTCTGTCTGCGTGTGTGTGTTTTCCTGCTGCTCAGGCCTCTCGCGAGTGCCCTTCCTGAAGCACCTGGTAGGAGGTGCACCTGGAGCTGAAGCATCTTCCAGTCCCTGGGTGCCATCACTGCCCTGCCTTCAGGGCCCAGGGAGCTCCCAGACCGGTTTTGTGAGACTCTGCCGAGGAGTTGCCAAAAGCCCAACCCAGAATTTTTGATCACCTGGTCTTCGGCAGCCTGAGAATTTGCATTTTCCCACAAATTCCTGGGTGGTNGCCATCACTGCCCTGCCTTCAGGGCCCAGGGAGCTCCCAGACCGGTTTTGTGAGACTCTGCCGAGGAGTTGCCAAAAGCCCAACCCAGAATTTTTGATCACCTGGTCTTCGGCAGCCTGAGAATTTGCATTTTCCCACAAATTCCTGGGTGGTTCTGTGCTGCTGAACCTGGGGCAGGACTTTGTGAGCCACTGACCAAGTTTCTCATCTTGCAGACTTACAGAG
>SJYV01025255.1:0-13535 GCA_006410875.1 Neotragus pygmaeus
CGTGCTGCGATTCATGGGGTCGCAAAGAGTCGGACACTACTGAGCGACTGAACTGAACTGAACTGAAGAAAATGCTGTGAGATGGCAAACATGTGGTCACTGTTGAGCTTTCCTGGCTTTATTATTAATTCTGTCTCTTTTATGGAAATGTCTGATGGACATTTAGGAAGTTTGGTGGTATTAGTTGCTCTAAAGGTCTTTTTGCATGTTCATTTATTTTTAAGAGAGAACCTGGAGGAAATTGAGTTGGAGCGTGGAAAACCCTTATTTTAAAATATTACTACCAGATTTATAGTCAATTTACTGTGACTCCTTCATTCCTTAAAGATTAATATCTAAATTGAGACTAAAAATATAAAATATTTTAACTTTGGAGGAGAGGGCATGTCCACTTTGGGTATCTGAATCGAATAAAACCCATCTTGCCTAAAATACATACACACACACACACACACACACACACACACATGCACACACACACACATATATATATAAATTATCATGTGAATTTAGGTGCAGATTCCCAAAAGCCCCTATGAGACCACGTACCCAAGTGAAGAACTTTTAAACATGTTCCAGGTCCCTACATTATGTAACCTGAGTCCATTTTTCTTATTTAATAAAGACAATCCCTCGTACAATGAGGATTAAATGAACAAATACAAAGCACTTAGAACAAAATGTAGCACATGGTGAGCATTCAGTAATTATCTGTTATGATTACATTATGTTCTTAGATGAAATTTCTTCAACAGAATGTTCTCTGGACAAGGCTCTTTTTTCTTAAAATATCCTTTCACTCGTACTCATTCACTCGGTCATTTTCTTTCTTACTTTTTATTAGTATGTCTTAAGGCCTAGGGAGTAAAAAGAAATGAAAAAACCAACTAAATCTCCAGTGCTCATCACCAAGATGCTTTCAGCCTAGTGACATGTAAGCCGATGCTTACTTTCCTCCAAAGGTTTTAGCATCAGGGTTTCAAGTAAGGAAAGGGCAAAGAGGTAGATTTGGAGCAAAAGATACTTTCTTTTGGGAAGATTTTGGAAGAAGATGGGTGTAATATATTACACGCATTGAGATTTTAATGTGTTTGGAATCTGCTAATTTGGAATCAATGAGAGTGAAATTAAATCTTAGATTGTACAATAACAGGACCTTCTACTGTTATCAAGTGAAATTTATTACACAAAGTAACCATATATAAGAACTAAGGAGATAGTTTCTTAGGTATTCTGTTGATAAGACTCTGGTTTTACTTCTGTTGTAGCCTCTTGAAGCATATTGTCATTTGCTTACATTAGACTATGATCTCTTGGAGGACGAGGAGTCCATCTCATTCAGTTTTGTGCCTGTTACTGACTAATTGTATGTATGATTGCATTTAAAGAGAGAAAGAATTTTTCCAGTCATTCTTTAAGTCCTTGTAACAGAATACATTTACATCGACTCATTAAGATGCATTACTAGTGACTATCTGTTCATTAAGGTGTCTACCTGGCAAACACCTTGACAATCTATGATTTAATGTATTATTCTAGAAATTATTAAGATAACTTTAAAAATACTGAAAAGTTCAGAAGTTTCACTAACTCTAAACGACTTCTGCTGTTCAGTCGCTCAGTCGTGTCCGACTCTTGGCGACACCATAGACTGCATGCAGCACGCCAGGCGTCCCTGTCCTTCACTATCTCTACCCATTAGACTAAGCCTCACATTCCAACTTACTCTTTTAGAAAAGCTTTTATCTTGGAAGGAAAATGGAAGAAAAGCCTAAGAATTCGCTTACCTTTGGTGTCTTTGGGGCTCATAAGGGGCTTCCTTAAACATTTTTAAAATGAAAATTCCTTTGAAATAGTTTTATGTACCACTTGAGTGCCATTATGTATTTTTTACATTAGGACCGAACAAGCTTCTGAATAGAAAATCAAACTGGGATTTGCTCCTGAACAATATGAAGGGAAAAACAGATGTTTTTTTCATGATTGTATCTGGGTTTATTAGGAAAATGTACTGAGTTAAAACATTTTTCATAAGAACTAAAGACAAGGTGCTCAATTTTATTGAATAAGTAGAATGTGAGACAAAACCCAAACTTCTTGGTCTGGCTTCTGGGTCTGGATCAAATGTCCAAGTTCAACTTACTGTTCTAATCTGTATTTCCATGTCTCCCTAATCATATCCTCCAATCTACCCAGACATGTCCGTTTATGTTTCCCCAAACTCATGAGCTTCCCAGCCTATTCTCCCTAACTCTCTCAGCTCACTGAGTTCCTCCCCTGGTCCCAGGAGTTGACATTCAGATACAATCCTTCCATCCTCTGAGGAATATTCTCACTCCTCACTGGAGCCCTTTTGGATATTATCCACCCACTCATGCTTCCTTTTTAATGAATGGTTATTGAGTGATTTCTCCAGGCCAGTCACTGCGCTAAGTGCTTTACAGGCATTATCATAACAACCCCATGAGGTAGGTAATGTTATTAGCCCCATTTTCCAGGTAGAGAAACAGGTTTTGAATGGCAAATTAATTTTCTCAAGATCACATAGCAAGGAAATGACAGTCAGGATGTCAACGCATTTCCAAGTGATAATTTGGTGTGAGAGGGTGGAACAAGGGGAGAGAGCCAAGGCAGAAATGCAAAAAAAAAAAAAAGGATCCTGACATTGATCCCTGTGGACCTAGAATGGATTAGGTTACAGTACAGTTACAACTCCGCCTTGGTCTCAGTAGCTTAATGCTAAGTCACGTCAGTCGTGTCTGACTCTGTGCGGCCCCATAGACAGCAACCCACCAGGCTCCCCCGTCCCTGGGATTGTCCAGGCAAGACGAACACTGGAGTGGGTTGCCATTTCCTTCTCCAGTGCGTGAAAGTGAAAGTGAAGTCGCTCAGTCGTGTCCTACTCTTAGCGACCCCATGGACTGCAGCCTACCAGGCTCCTCCATCCATGGCAGTTTCCAGGCAGGAGTACTGGAGTGAGTCTCCAGTGCCTTCTCCGCAGTAGCTTAGCTTAATGGAAGGTGTTCTATTTCTCAGGCGACATGTGCAGTGCAGCCAGCAGGGGGCACTGTAACCACTCAGGGCTTCTAGTGGCANTTCCAGGCAGGAGTACTGGAGTGAGTCTCCAGTGCCTTCTCCGCAGTAGCTTAGCTTAATGGAAGGTGTTCTATTTCTCAGGCGACATGTGCAGTGCAGCCAGCAGGGGGCACTGTAACCACTCAGGGCTTCTAGTGGCAGAGCTCCACCTTGATAAGCACTTGCCAGATCATGGGCAATAGGAAACAAAGAGGTGAATTTTGGAACAGCACTTGTTCACGTGGAAGTGACTTACACCATTCCGGTTGACATTTCACTGGACAAAGCAAGTCATATGGCCAGCCTCGTATCAAGGGGGTGGAAAGTGTAATGAAGCCATCATTTCTGGAGGGAGAAGAACCAGAAGTAGTTGCTGCACAGGACCCAAACTACCCCGGTGCCTGGACAGGCTTCAATAGAGCGTGGATCCTGACTCAGCACTGGGATGGAGACAGACACAAAGGACAGTGCTTCTGCTGCAGACACAAGTGGAGCTACCACGTCCTTTTCCGCTCAGGGATCGCTCATTCCAGTGGGGAGATGCAGAGAATTCACCCAGAAGATGTCCAGAAAAAACGCCATCATTTAAAAATACTACCATAAAAAGGGTCTCCCAGGCAACTGATTACGCAGACCAAGAGCAATTATGTGGTTGTGTGTTATCATGGGAAGCACACTCCCCTCGTGTTTCTGTCCAGACTTGGGACACACAAGATTTCGGCCCATTTTCATTTCCAAAAATGTCCACATGCAAGATCTCTTATTCACAATCCACAGTTCATAAAACTTTATCAAACGCCAACATTAAAACCAATTTACCTGTTTCCCTTTAAGTATCATTTGTGGCTTTTTTTTTTTTTTTTCTCTCTACAAAGTTTGAACGAAGAACCCTCTTTAGTTTGATAAGAAAGCTTTCATTTTCAATTTGATTGTTGTAGTTCAGTCCCTCAGTCGTGTCTGGCTCTTTGCGACCCCATGGACTGTAGCACACCAGGCTTCCCTGTCCTTCACCGTCTCCCGGAGCTTGCTCCAACTCATGTCATTGAGTCAGATGATGCCATCCAACAAGGCAGCCAGGTGCTGGGACCACTGAGAGTGCCCTGAGGATTTGGCCCCCGCCTCCCCCAATTTGCTTAATAAGTGCTTTTTCAGTTATGTTTCTTTAGAATTGGAAACTATATTATTTAGACAGTTTCTGATGCTTCCTGGCTTGTCATAAAAGTAAAAAGTAAATCAATTTGAATCCATTTTTTTTCCCTTTTCTTCTTCCTCCCCCTCCCCCTTTTTTTTAAAAATTATATTCCAGGCTCCTCTGTCCATGGAATTCTCTATGCAAGAATTTTGGAGTGGGTTGCCATCCCTTCCCCAGGGGATCTTTCGGACCCAGAGATCAAACCCAGGTCTCCTGCATTGCAGGCAGGTTCTTCACTGTCTGAGCCATCAGGGAAGCCCCCAAATTAAGAAGAAAATGGATTTGAATCCATCCTCCTCCTTCTCTTTTTTTTACTATTTACTTATTTGGCAGTGCTGGGCCTTAGTGTTAATGGGGATCTCAGATCTTCATTGTGGCCTGTAAGACTTTTTAAATTACAAAAACCCTTTTTTAGTTGCGCATACGAACACTTAGTTGCAGCATGTGGGATCTAGCTCCCTGACCAGGGATGATTCCTGGTCCCATGCATGGGGAGTGAGGAGTCTTAGCCGCTGGACCACCAGGTACGCTTCCCTTCCTCTTTTTTTGTCCCCTCATCTCCTTCCCTTTCCTGGCCTCATGCACCTCCCCTCCTCACTCTCTCCCTCCACCCCTCCATCCCTCCCTATCTCTTATACAGTCGCCATTTACCAGCTCCAAATCCACCTTATACAGACCAGCTCTTGTTTCTTCCTAAGGTCAGTGCCTCACATCATTTCCTTGTCTCTTCATGCCAGTTTGTGTCCCTGGAATAAACTTCTACAGTGTCAAGTACTTTCTCTTCAGAGCTGTAATGGAAACATATTTCTCTGATTATTTGCAGAGTTATTTGTTCACCCTCTTTCTCCCAATAAAACTGTCAGCTCAGGCCCCAGGATCTCGTGTTTGTTTCTGTGTCTAGAGATCCAACCACTACACCTGGATTGTGGCAGGTGCTCAGGCACGGTCTGGATACCTATGGAGTCAGCAGTGTGCTTTCTTTGCCACCATCCTTATGTTTGGGTGACCTGGTGGCTTTTTTTGGAGGGGAGTTAAGACCTGCAGGCGAACTCAGATGGGCATGAAGAGACAGCAGAGAACCCCAGAAAGAGGAGAGCAGCAGCCACAGCCGTCCCTCCTGGTGTTGATGTTTGTGAATAGTGGTCAAGGGACAGTTATAAGCTTATGGCTTCAAAACTCTGAAATTTAAAAGTGGCATTGATGGAATGGTACCTGGGGTGGGGAAAAAGGGAGAAAACCCCATTTTTTCCCCCACTAGTTACGTAAGGTCGTTTTCTGCCTGCCAGCACGTCTGATATGATAGTCTGAAAGCACCATTTTCTTGGTAAAACAAACACAGACTTCTCTTTAAAAACACCTTTTGATACTTTATGAGTAGGGCTGGTATATGTAACCGATCAAGACCAACATATGGCTTATTATGACATTTAGCTGATTAAAATAGTCTAGACATAAACTTGAGATTTCAGAAATGTTTAAGTTAAGTAAGAAATACATTTTAATGTACAGTAGATGTGTACTTAGTCCGAGACCACCTGTATCCCTACAGGAATTACAGAGCAGGAAGTACTTTTGACTCAAGAAGTGTGTCTGAAAATTAAGGTTGTAAATTAACAACAGCTTGTCTATTAGATTATTTCGGCCATAAAGGACTCAGTATGTTTCAAAATGCTCGTGATTTTTCAATACATTTCTGCGGTTCGATTTAATAAAGAGTGATGCTGGGAATGGCTTTGGCTTGAAGGTCTGCAAAAGCACATTTTTAGAAAATCCCAGAGAATAAATAGTAGCTGCTAGTTAGGCTGTGGTAAAACANGGGAGGGCTGGCGGGGTGGGGGGGTCTCATCCTCCCTGTGGGCCTCAGGGATGGCAGCCATGCTCCCGGGTTTTCTGGCCTTTCCTCACCTATAACTTGTGCATAATGAGGTCTAATTAATACACGGGGTGGCTGTGAGGGTTAATTGGCTAGTGTTTGGGGCCAAACACTTTGAAGTGAAGTATCTTATCAGTGGTTGGAGGGCAACCCTGAGGCTGGGTTTGGGCTGTGATCCGTGACTCGTTTTTCTGTCAGTGTGACCTCTTCTGGGTATGTAGGAGGTGGGAGAGGTCAGGGAAAGACCTGGGGTGGGGTGGTCAAAAGACCTGGGCTTTTTGAGAGAAAGAGAAAGGGATTGAAGAAGAAAAATGAGGAGGAAACAGAGGAGGAGAAGGGAGAGGAGAGAAGAGAAGAGAGAGTAAACACTTCTTAGGTCTCTGAGGGCCCAGTTCCCAGGTGGTCTCTGAGCTTGGGAAATACTGGAATTGACTGGGCTGAGGCCAGGGGAGAAGAGAACGTGGTATTTTTGCCTTTCTCCTGCAGCCAAACTATTAAGCTGGCAGGAAGACATGGAGCTCACCCTGACCTGAAGCCCATTCCCTCGGCTCGTTTGGCCAAGGTATCCATTCTGTCCTTGCGTGTGAACTCTGCTAACCTTGTCCTTGCTGGAGCATCCTGTGGCTAGGACAGTGGCCTGGTGGCCAGGAGAATAGAGGCCTTCTCCTGGTTTCTGAGTTACCGAGTGACTCCGTGGTACTCTGTTCTCCTCACTAGTTCCCTTCTTTGAGAATCGAGGAGGAGTGGATGAGATGGGGTGGTGTATCGGTTAGCTTTTGCTGAGCGACAAACCACCCTGAAACGCTGTGGCTTCAAACAGCTACCATTTCTTTAACTCCCAGTTCTGTGGGTTGGCCTTCAGGATTGGCCTCCTTTGGGTGGTTTTGCGGGCTGGGTCTGGGGTTTGCTGACCTCAGCTGGGCTTGCTCATGTGTCTGCGGTCAGCTGGGGGGGCAGCTGGGGCCAGCTGCCTTATGATGGCCACGTCTGGACCATAGGATGACTGGAGCCTTTCTTCTTGAGCTTGCTCATCCTCCAGCAGCCTAGCCCAGGCTGATTCACGTGGTGGTCAAAGTTTCTATTAAAAAAAATGGAAACTGCAAGGTCTCTGGAGACCTAGGCTCAGAGCTGGCATGTTGGAGGCACACTCTAGCCCAGATTGGAGGGCAGGGAAATAGACGAAACTTCTCAACGGGCACAGCTGCAGAGTACTGTGGCCAAAATTTTCTCCAAGCTACCACATCACGACAATGAATAGGAATTAGTACTAATAGGTGAACAGCATCTATTTTTTTTTGAGTTTGGTTTTAAGAATTTGAGGTTGCAAGTCCTGGCTGGTGTTTTGCATTCGTTAATGTGATTTTAAATGTTTTTTTGTTGATTTTAACCACTGTACTAGGCTTCTTTTGCTTCTACATCCCTCAGAAAGCAATGTTGAGTAGTTAATGAAGATTTTATGGGGTAATTTGCATATCCACAGGCCCGTTGAATAATGGACATTCAATAAAAAACTATTGCACACAAAATTGATAACGTATTAATACATAGATCTTTTAAACATTTTTTGCAACATAAAATATTACTTATTGTAGAAATTTAGAAAAAGGATACAAAGAGATGGCAATAGAAATCATTTTTTACTCCATCACCAGGGGTAATTATGTATAATTGTTCATTTTTGGTTGTAGTTCCTTTAGGATTTTTTTTTTTTCGGTGTATATGTGGGTACTTCTGCTGCAAACCTGGAATCACACTGTGATGCTGTTTTTATAATCTCACCTTTCACTTTGATAAATCGACATTTACTGCCTCATTTTTGATGACTGCACAGTATTCTAGTGCACACACACACCATGTTTTACTGACCCTATCTCCTCTTGCTGGACATTTAAATATTTTCTGCCTTTTAAACATTATTTTTAAAAACACCAGATGAACATTTTAGTGTTAAATTCTTTGAAAATCTTTGTGGTATAAAAGAAGTGTATTTGGTCTTTGCCTCTGGCTCCTGGCACAGGACTCCTAAAAACCCTTGGAATTTCCTGAGGGACAGGAGCATCTTTATTCATAAGGTGGCCATTTAAAGCACACCGGACTTTCTGCTGATAAGGTGAGTTAGGATGGGGACCCTGCCTAGTTTCAGAATGGAGCTGGTTACCAGAAAGACCAAGTGATTAGGAGGTTGGAACTCTCAGCCCCACCCACTGACCCCTGAAAAGGGAAAGGGCAGGGAGGACTGTGATTAGCTCTATGAAAACTCTTGGAACAGTGAGATCTGATGAACACCTGGATTAGTGAACAGCATCCCCATGTCAGAAGGGTGACACACCCTAGTTCCACAGAGATAGACACTCTTGTGTTCTGGACCTTTCTGGATCTCACCCTGGGTGCTTACTTTTCACCTAGCTGTTTACTGATAGGCTTAATAATTTCCTTTGTAATATTTTAAGGATAATAATATTTTTACTAGATAAAAAACTGGTAATCTAGTAAGCAAACAGGTTTTTTTTTTTTTTTTTTTTTGGGGTTGTATGAGCCATTCTAGCAAATTAATTGAGTCTGAGGAAGAGGTTATGCGACCCTTGATTTATAGGCAGTGAGTCAGAAGCACTGGTAACAACCTGGACTTTTGACTGGCATCTGAAGTAGGGGATAGCCTTCCAGTCTAGAAGTGGTGTTGCTGTGTCAAAGGGTAGGTATGTTTTTAAAACTTTTCATTCATTCTAAAAAAGCTCAAGAAAATTTGATCATTTGTTCACACATGACTTACCAATAAGAATGCTTGCAATTCTCTGACCTACCACATCCAACACAGATTTGTAAATGGCTCTGAATCCTTCTGTGATGACTCTATGTCTCATTGGAGGTTATACAACTCTCAAGATCAACAAAATGCAGAGCTGGAAAAAATCCCAAAGGTCATTAAGTCTAACCCCATAGGCAAAGCTCAAATGCTCGCACCTTCTCATTGCATTCACCATGAAGTATTGGGTTTAAGAAACACAACAGACATAACTTTGAGGTGTACCTGACAAACATCAGCCTCACTTAGAGCTGTTGAGCGTGACCGAGTTTCTGCTCTGTCGAGGGCAGGGAAGGAGGGAGAACAGACTTCCAAATGGCCCTCGTTTCCCAAAAAGAGCAAAACAACTTCTGTAGCCCAGTTGCTCCAGTCTCCCAACCCAGCAGGCTAAAATCATTAGCAGAATCTCTGCTCAGGGCTGGGGTTTTGCGAGAAATTACAGATGGAGAGCTAGAGCATTCTTCTATCAGGAGGGGAAAATAATGAAAAATAAATTAAACACATCTGGGACAAGTATAAGAAATATATTAATTCCACTAGAATTTTTCTGCCATCCTTTGCAAATTTTAGAAGCTGGGACAACCCAGCAATTCTTAATTCCCTTCAGCATTCAGAGTTCTAATCTGTGTCTTTTGGTTGGCATGCAGTTTGAGCTCAGAAAATGGATTTACAAAAGCAAAAACACAGAACCATCCATCCTTCAGTCCTACTTTTTCCTGGACTCTGCTCCTTCTTTCAAAGGGAGGAGAGATCCCAAGTTGGTAGTAGCACGTGACACACTCTAATGAATATGTGAGATTGCCCATTTCTCAACAGGTCTGACGGGTTCACACCTGGCAATTGTTCATTACCTCTGGAAATCAAAGCATTTTAATGGGGCCAAACTTGTCATCCTGACTCCTTTTTCCCTTACAATGAGTTCTCTTCTAGAAGACTCTCATCCAGTACACTTTTCTGATGGGTCGACCTCACCAGATACACCAAAGTAGATCTGAATCATGGATTTTGCCTCAAACTGAGGACTCTGACGTTAACCAAATATTTTTGACCCCATTCCCATTTCCCCCCAGAAATCCCCAACAGCATTGCCTTAGGGGTTCTCTTGTTTCCTTAGGAAACTCATTGGGGGAATGGAGACTTGAATCACTTATATTAGTGACTTGCTTTGTTAACAGTCTCTCCCATTTTTTGAATAGCAAACATATAGCATAAACAGCAACCACAGAATTTTATGTGATATATTTTAGGTGCTATGAGAATATCATCTGCTGACACTCTGATTCAGCATGGCTAAACATCTGTGGTTTCTCTATCTTACTTGAATGAGATGAAAAAACCCTTTTTGTTTTCTTAAATACTTCTAGGTGTAGTTCACTCAGACTATGTTCTGTGGCAGTGTTATTATAAGATTATTAATCACAACAACAATTGCAGCATAATAGTGGCATTCCAATGCTCCCAGTGTCCTAAAGTTTATTAACATGGAGAAGCTCTGGATCTGCTAGAGTTGGCAGAAAATGTCTCTGGGATTTCAAGATAAACTTTGAAAACATGGAAAGTGAACTTGGCAATGCTTTGATTAAAAATCTCCCAAGATCAGGGCACTTTAGTTATAAAAAATGGCTGGAAAAATCTTTTTTTGAAGGGAATTTAGAGAACATATATGTGATTTAAAGGGCTTCTCTGGTGGCTCAGATGGTAAAGAATCCACTTGCAATGTGGGAGACCTGGGTTCAATCCCTGGGTTGGGAAGATCCCCTGGTAGAGGGCATGGCCACCCACTCCAGTATTCTTACCTAGAGAATCCCCAAGAACAGAGGAGCATGGTGGACTATAGTCCATGGGTTTGCAAAGAATCGGACATGACTGAGTGACTAAGCACAGCACAGCAGCATGTGATTTCAAAACCCAAGGCCTTGTGTGAACTGCCCATAGTGAAAAAGGAACAGGTTAATACAATAAACTATATTTTGGAATTTGTTTTTCAAGAGGAAGAGGAAAAACAATTTTAATGAAATGAAGGGCTAATACAGATCCTCATAAAGGCATATTGACATCAGGGAGACCATGTGCTTGCTATAGATATCTAACTTGGCTGTATGTGTGCTGTGCTCAGTTGCTCAATTCTCAATTGTGTCCAACTGTTTGCGATCCCATAGACTGTAGCCAGCCAAGCTCCTCTGTCCATGGAATCTCCAGGCAAGAACACTGGAGTGGGTTGCCATTTCCTCCTCCAGGGGATCTTCCTGAACTGGGGATTGAACCCTCATCTTCTACATTTGTAGGTAGGTTCTTTACCACTGCACCACCTGGAAAGCCCACTTTGCTGTATATCGAACTCCTTTTTATAGGTTTTCATCCTGAATCTCAAATCATATAATTAATAATTTGCCTGTTCATTTATGACATAAATTGTGATTCTTTTATTAATAAAAGGTAATGGAAAAGGAAAAAAAAACCCAAGGATGGTGTTTCCTGATTCTTCACTTTGGATGTTTTTCTCTCTTCTCTGACCCCTCAGGCACTTGGTTGCACTTCTTACATGGTAATATTCCCTCAGTTTTGTTTTAGGATTCTTTGAAGCACGCATCTTGGCTCACTCGTCTTTCTATCCCTAGCTCTTAACAGCATTTGGACACAGTAGGAATTAATGCTTGCTAAAAGAAGGAATAGAATGGAGAAGGAAGGACTACTAACACACACAACTTAGCCAGAGGCAAGCTCTCCAGGATATAAATAGGTGTGTGTAGGAGACATAGAACAAAAGGAATGAGAAGGAGGTGAAGTTGTGAAAACATCGAATTCACACCTTCTCAGTTGTTTTTCAATCAACTCAGTTTGATTTATTCTGTCACATATTAAACATCGTTAGCGGGAATGATTGAAGGCGGGAGGAGAAGGGTTGGATGGCATCACTGACTCAATGGACCTGAGTTTGAGTAAACTCTAGGAGTTGGTGGTGGATGGGGAAGCCTGGCATGCTGCAGTCCATGGGGTCACAAAGAGTCAGACATGAACTGAACTGAACTGAGTGGTCTTCACTGTGTGGAGTTAGCCTGTTAATAGTGATGCTATCATCTAGGAATGCCCGAAGCACTCACTAGAGTCTGTACTATTTTGAGCCCCGGTGGACATCCCCCCACCAGAGCAAATGTTGTGGCTGGACCAACCCTGTGGTTCTTATTGTAACTGCAGGACACACCTCAGCAACAACCATCAGGGGACTCTGAAGAACAAAATTTATTACTCACAGGTCCTGGAGGGTACATGGCATGCCCAGGGGCCACACAGTGAAGTCATGTGTCCAACGGGAATGTGCCGATTTGAGGCTCTGTTTTTATTAGTGTCTGAGTGTGGGGTGTCTAGGGTTTAGCAGATTCACTCTTTATTGGAAATTTAAAATATAATTGGGGCTTCCCAGGTGGTGCTAGTGGTAAAGAACTTGACTGCAGTTGCAGGAGACATAAGAGACGTGGGTTCGATCCCTGGATCGGGAAGATCCCCTGGAGAAGGGCATGGCAATCTTTTCCAGTATTCTTGCCTGGAAAATTCCATGGACAGAGGAGCCTGGTGGGCTATAGTCCATGGGGTCACAAAGAGCTGGACACAACTGAAATGACTTAGCATGTGTGTACACACAAAATATGAGTGGAAATTAGGGAGTGGGAAGAGAGAAGTGGGATCATTCAAGTGGTCAATTATCTGGGTTACTAAGGGCTTTTAAAAAGGAAGTTTCATGGTGGGGGTGGCGTGGCTATTTATCTGGCTGGTTTGCTAGTAGATGAGTCCTATGGCTGGCAGGGTGCTTCTTTGAGATGGGTATTTTTGAACCGGATGCCTCAGCAATCATAAAGCTTAAAGTCAGGCCACAATACTATGGGGGAATATCAGTTCAGTTCAGTTCAGTTTAGTCGCTCAGTCATGTCCGACTCTGCAATCCCATGAATCGCAGCACGCCAGGCCTCCCTGTCCATCACCAACTCCTGGAGTTCACTCAAACTCATGTCCATCAAGTCGGTTATGCCATCCAGTCATCTCATCCTCTGTTGTCTCCTTCTCCCCCTGCCCTTAATCCCTCCCAGCATCAGAATCTTTTCCAATGAGTCACCTTTTCGCATGAGATGGCCAAAGTATTGGAGTTTCACCTTAAGCATCAGCCCTTCCAGTGAACACCCAGGACTGATCGCCTTTAGAATAGACTGGTTGGATCTCCTTGTAGTCCAAGGGACTCACAAGAGTCTTCTCCAGCACCACAGTTCAAATGCTTCAATTCTTCGGATTTCAGCTTTCTTCACAGTCCAACTCTTACATTCATACATGACCACTGGAAAAACCATAGCCTTGTCTAGATGGACCTTTGTTGGCAAAGTAATGTCTCTGCTTTTAAATATGCTATCTAGGTTGGTCATAACTTTCCTTCCAAGGAGTAAGTGTCTTTTAATTTCATGGCTGCAGTCACCATCTGCAGTGATTTGGGAGCCCCCCCAAAATAAAGTCTGATGCTGTTTCCACTGTTTCCCCATCTATTTCCCATGAAGTGATGAGACCAGATGCCATGATCTTAGTTTTCTGAATGTTGAGCTTTAAGCCAA
>SJYV01025256.1:8894-21004 GCA_006410875.1 Neotragus pygmaeus
TCTAGTCAAGGCTATGGTTTTTCCTGTGGTCATGTATGGATGTGAGAGTTGGACTGTGAAGACAACTGAGCACCAAAGAATTGATGCTTTTGAACTGTAGTGTTGGAGAAGACTCTTGAGAGTCCCTTGGACTGCAAGGAGATCCAACCAGTCCATTCTGAAGGAGATCAACCCTGGGATTTCTTTGGAAGGAATGATGCTAAAGCTGAAACTCCAGTACTTTGGCCACCTCATGTGAAGAGTTGACTCACTGGAAAAGACTCTGATGCTGGGAGGGATTGGGGGCAGGAGGAGAAGGGGACGACCAAGGATGAGATGGATGGATGGCATTACGGATTCAATGGACGCAAGTCTGAGTGAACTCCGGGACATGGTGATGAACAGGGAGGCCTGGCGTGCTGCAATTCATGGGGTTGCAAAGAGTCGGACATGACTGAGCGACTGAACTGAACTGAACTGAAGGAAGGTAAAAAGAAATAATGTTTTCATGATACTGTTTTTAATTTGTGAATATGCATATTTTCAGAAACAAAACACAGAGAGAATGACATAATGTCTAATTACTTATCACTCAACTTCAAAAGTTGGAGAAGGAAATGGCAACCTACTCAAGTACTCTTGCCTGGAGAATTCCATGGACGGAGGAGCCTGTTGGGCTACAGTCCATGGGGTCGCAAAGTGTCAGACACGACTGAGAGACTTCACTTCACTTCCCTTCAACTTCAAAAGTAAGCAGTTTTTCACTCATTTAATGCATTATCCATCTACACTTTTTTAATCACAAGTATTTAGTTGGCCAAAAGTTCATTTGGGTTTTTCTGTAACACTTTATGGTAAAACCCTAAGGATCTTTTTGGCCAATCAAGTATTTTGAAAAAAAAAATCCTAGATATTATACTACCCACAGATACTTCATCATGGAAAACATAATAATCTTATATATTACTATGCATATAGTAATGACCATAATACACTACTACCTACCAAAATTAATGTAATTCTTCAACATCATCTGATAAAATCTTAATGGTTACATTTACTCAAATACCTCAAACAATCTTTGTAGTTAGTGCATTCAAATTAGGTTCTAATGAAATTCAGTTTTTAATTCAGAGCTCTTTATTTTGTTCTATTGGTCTATAAAGTGAAGTCGCTCAGTCGTGCCCAACTCTTTGCAACCCCATGGATAGTAGCCTGCACCAAGCTCCTCCGTCCATGGGATTTTCAAGGCACGAGTACTGGAGTAGACTGCCCTTTCCTTCTCCAGGGAATCTTCCCAGCCCAGAGATCGAACCCAGGTCTCTCACATTGTAGACAGATGCTTTACCATCTGAGCCACCAGGGAAGTCTATGCATCCTCATAAAAACAAGCAAAAAAAAAAAAAATCCTCATAAAAACAGATGTATAGACCAAAAGAACAAAATAAGTTGCTCTGAATTAAACCCACATACATGTGGTCTACTGATTTTCGAAAGAGTGACAAGAATAAATAATGGGCAAATGGTAGTCACTCATATAAATGGTGTTCTGAAAACTGGATAGTCACATGTGAAAGAATGAAATTGGATTCATATGTCACACCACATATAAAAATGAACTGAAAATTAATTGAAAATTTAAACATAAGATTGAAACCATAAGTCTTCTAGGAGAAAACAGGGAAGAAGCTGCTAGATGTTGATGTTGGCAATGATATTTTTGGATGCTATGCCAAAAGTACAGAAAACAAAAGCAAAACTAAACAAGTGAGATTACATCCAACTAAAGAGCTTCTGCATAGCAAATGACACAATTAATAAAAGAAAAGGTAGCTAATGGAATGAGAGGAAAGAGTTGCAAACATATCTGATAAGAGGTTAGTATGCAAAATATATGTTACTTCTAAAACTCAATAGCAAAGAAACAAATAATTCAGTTTCAAAATGGGCAAAGTACCAAATAGATATTTCTCTGCAGATGACATACAAATGGCCAACAGATATGTGAAAACGAGCTCAGTATCACTGATCATTACAAAATAAAAACCAAAACCCCAGCGAGAAGTCAACTTGCATCTAGGATTTTTATTACTATCAAAGAAGCCAAAAGATAAGAAGTGTTGGCAAGAATATAATTTATGGGAAAATTTCCCATCATTATAATAAACTGTATGGAAGTTCTTCAAAAAATTAAAAATAGAACTACAATGTGATTCAGCAGTTTCACTTCTGAGCAGTTATCCAAAGGAAATTAAATCGGAATCTCTAGATTCCTACACTCCCACATCCATTATAAAATATCTAGAGCCTCAAATATGTTAAAATTCAGGATTGGGGCAAGAATACCTTACAGGTGGCATTTTGTCATTTCTAGGACATTCCCATTAGGAGACATATACAATATTATGTGTTTTAAATCTCATAACTGGTGATGCTACAACAAATCAATAAGCCCAAATGGTTTTGACTTGATTCCTTTATCACAAAACAACCATTAACCATTCACCTGGTTGTAGGAATATTAAATTAAAGTGTATGAATGCCAATAGGGATGTTAAATTTGTAACTATAAGAAAAGCTATCACTTCTTATTCAAGTACTAGGTGAAATCATTCTGCAAAGAAAAAATTTTCCACTTTTCACTATCGACTGTTCGGTTATTCTATCTGACACAATGTATGCACAACTAGTGTTTACCTTGGCCTTCCTTAATAATCTCTACCCAAAACTGGACTATGGATGCTACTTCTCTTATTTTTAAACTAATTTGTTTTTTTTATATTTTTAAAAATATGTATTCCAAAGGACAAAAATAAATTATCTCCAATTAATTATTCAATAGGAAGAGATTCATTACAGAACATTCTGTAACAAAAAACTGGATTATTCCACATTGCTATAAAAATGCATGACAATATTCTTTTAACTCTCATGTTTGTATATCAAACTTCACTTGAAATATCATCAAAGATAATTAAATAAGAGAAATAACCTGTTCTTGCAAAGACTCAATTTTGCCCCTATTAAGCCATAGATTAAGTGACTTACAATAAAAATTCTCAAATGGTTAAAAAAAAAAAAAGAAATGATTCATAAGTTAAAAACAAAATGTGAAGGGAGATGGATAAAGACTAGCAAATTCATATACTATAGAAATGAAAATAGCAATTGAATTAATCATCCTAGTTGATATTTTGGAATCTAAAATTAAAGTTTTTAAACTATGGAACAAATTTTATTTCCTGCATGAGGCACATCACAGCTTTCCTGCACTTGGAAACACTAGATAGCATTTCAACACTACATGTGTGGACCATTATAAATAGGAAAGTCAACAACAAAGAGCACAAAATGCAAACTATAACAAAATGTGAACTACAACAGGCTGCAAAAAAGACCCTTATCTACAGTAAGAGAGCTGAGAGAAAGCAGAGCATCACCTGTTTTGACCCCAGCAGGGAACATGTATCCAGGGACTCAAATTCATGACCACTCTGCATTTGCCTTCAAATGGCCACCAAAGCACTGTTTGGTTTTGAGGTTGCAAATATATTTTAATGAGTAGATGAATTCACAAATAAAGATTCTGTGAATAAAGAGGATCAACTCTTTTAGCTTCATTCTGCAACCAATATAACATATGCCTACAATATACACTTAAAACAACTTCTAAATAGTAATAAAAATATCACTACAAATATTAAAGTTTTTAAAATCCTGATAGAATTTCTTTGAGGTTCTTTTTGTGCCCAGGATATAAAACAGTGAGTACATACACAAAAAAGTCTTTTTTAAAGTCACTTGAAGTTCATCTTTTCTCTGGGTTATCATACCACTGATTTGACATATATTGAGATTCCTCTGCTTGTTTGCAGTTATGCAGGATTGATTTTTATTTGTCCTTTGAGATAGCATTTTACCATTTTCATTTAAAATAGTTATTGTGGCTTCAAGGTACAATTCATTTTTTAATTTTATTATACTGTAAGGTATATTTCATTTTCCACCCAATACCATACTTTCTTTTCTTCTTTAAAAAACTTTAATTCAGGCTTTTATTTCCATTTTTTTCATTTTCAAATGTAAATATAAAATACATAGGCACATATATATCAAATATGGTGGTGATGGTGCTCAGTAATGTCCAGCATTTTGTGATCCCATGGACTATAGCCTATCAGGCTGCTCTGTCCGTGGAATTTTCCAGGCAAGAATACTGCAGTAGGTTGCCATTTCCTGACTCAGGGATTGAACCTGCATCTCTTGCTTTTCCTGAATTGGCAGGCAGATTCTTTACCACTGCATCACCTGGGAAACCCATATATCACATATATTCTATCAATATAAACATACACATGCCGCTGCTAAGTCACTTCAGTTGTGTCCAACTCGGTGCGACACCACAGACGGCAGCCCACCAGGCTCCCCCATCCCTGGGTTTCTCCAGGCAAGAACACTGGAGTGGGTTGCCATTTTCTTCTCCAATGCATGAAAGTGAAAAGTGAAAGTGAAGTCGCTCAGTCGTGTCCGACCCTCAGCCACCTCATGGACTACAGCCCACTAGGCTCCTCCATCCATGGGATTTTCACATACATGCATGTATATATTTGTGTGTATATAAATTTTTGTTGTGTGTATATAAATTTCCCTTGCTCTATTGTCAAACACTAACATTTCACACTTAAAATATACCTGACAAACCATTATATATTACATCATATCAGTGTATAGAAACATAGAATCTTCATTATGTTTTTTTTACAGCTGCATGGAGCTTGCCTGATTATGTATCAAAGTGTGTTCATCAGTTAATTTTGAAAACCACAATGTTATGTACCTTACTTATTTCAGACCAGCAGGCCAAAGGTAGCTCACATTTCCATATGGTACTACTCAACAAAATAAAACTTTCACAGCACATTTGAGTTAACTAGAGAGGATTTTGAAGGATATTTATATAAGTCTCAAAAAAATAATTATATTGTCTTTATACAAACTGTGTAATCAAAAAATAAAAGTTAATGGCAATATATATTAAAATCATTTACAATATTCAAATGAAAAAAATTTAAATTTTAATGAGGTACTTAACTATAATTAATATCAACCTTAACACTTAAAATGATCATCTATATTTTTTTATAATATTAAGTGATGCTGTTCAGAATTTCTGACAGCATCAATAAGATGCTTTATCACACAGATAGGTTAAGAGCAAACTGCAAGAAGAGATCTGACTGCTTTTTTTTCCTTTCTAACCACTTAACAAATTCTTTTCTTGCAATTTAATATAATTTGAAGAGCCCAATCTATTTTTATTATATGTGTGTAATTATTCTTTTAGTGGCTCTTTTGTTTCTTGGATAATGTTGAAAAATTTTGTAATGATGTTGGCAGATTTTAAATAGTATAGGACTTTTTTCACATTACACATTTCAAAATAGTTATCAAGATTTTTCTCAAATACAGACACAGTGTCTTTTCTAGCCTTTTGAATATATTTGTATGTGTGTGTGTGTATATAACACACATAGTCATATATGCTTATATACATATGAAGTGAAGTGAAGTCGCTCAATCCACTCACTGAGTCATGAAGAGTCAATCTGACTCTGTGACCCCACGGACTGTAGCCTACCAAGCTCCTCCATCCATGGAATTTTCCAGGCAAGAGTTCTGGAATGGACTGCCATTTCCTTCTCCAGGGGTTCTTCCCAACCCACGGATCGAACCTGGGTCTCCTGCGTTGCAGACAGACGCTTTACCATCTAAGCCACCAGGGAAGCCCCTATATATATAAGTACATATTATATATACGTGTGTGTGTGTGTTGGTGGCACTATCAAGTTTATATACAGTCTGTGCCCTATGGTATTCACAGTTTATTTATTAGGAACTGATCTTAATGATAACAAATGTTATAGAACATAACCAAAAAAGCAGATTAAACTGTAATGCATATCAATGGGTGGGACTTGAAAAGAATTTTAAAATAAATTATACACCTGGAGAAAATTATAACATTAATATAAGTCAAGCTAGAATTGTGTCCAACACAAACTTTATGAAGGAAAAATTATTACACAGACAGTAAATGACTTTCCAAAACTGTACATCTGGATAACAGCAAGTTGAAGATTGGAATCCAGGACAATGTCCCCTCTATTCTCACATATTAATGCTACCTAGTGGACGCTTATGTGCCTGTATATCCAGTCCTCCTCTGCTGCACACATACAGAAACCTTTCTAGCAACTGTGTCTTCTTTTAACATCCTTATAAGACAAGCTCTTTGACTCATTTTGCACAAATCAGAATGCACATTTTCTCAAATTTGATTAGTCCAGGATTTAAACGCTGTGTTCACTCTGACAATCTGGAATTGTAACTATGAGATCCAAAGGCTGAATCCAATTTGCTGCTGCCAAAAAAAAGTAAACATGGTGGTACTGTAACCTGGATGGGAGTGGAAGGGAAGCTCTTTTGTAATCAACGTTAAAAGTGAAGCAGATACATAAAAAGAAACAGAGAAAAGACAAGAATAGTATACTGATTGCATACCATTCTTTAACTGATTTCTTTGCCCACATTTATGGGTTAACTTTTTGCTTTCTCATTGTAGCTCTAGGATGGTCTTTGTGGTTTATAAAAAGAGTCATCACAACTTTGCTGTAAGCCATAATATCATTGAACATCTTCTTTAAGAAGAAATCTGAAGGTATTTTTTTGTTAATTTTTAATTGATATATACCTGGCTTAAAATACTATATTAGTTTCAGGTATACAACATGCTGCTTTGGTATTCTTATAGGTTATATATATTCCTTTTAAAGTTACTACAAAGTGATTGCTATATTTTCCTGTGCTGTACAATATATTGTTGTTGCTTACAAATTTTATATATAGTAGCCTGTGTCTCTTAATGAACCAATATTAAATTTAAAATTACATGATTTGACAGAAAATTCAAAAGTGTTTAGATACTAGAAGACAATTAAAAAAGAAAAGAATAATAAAATGGGAACCAATATGATATACTCAAAAAAGGGTAAATAAACCAGTTTTACAAAACAGGAATTCAAGTAAAAAGTATTGAAGAAAAACTCAAGCCCATCAAAAATGAAAATCCTAAGTAACGACAAAACAATGGCCCATCTTCACTTAACCACATCTGAAATATACACTACATAACCAAATCTGAAATATATACTACAGTATATTTTAAAATATATATAGTATACTATATATTTTTTTAAAAATTTTTTTCTGTACAGATTAATATATAGGTGACAATATAGGAAGTATTAATTGATACATGTTGGGCTAAAATTAACAATTAGTTTAAATAAAAAACATACAAAAATTACATCAAGTTCAGTGGTAGATGGATCTCAAAACTGAATCATTCAGAAGTTCTGCAATCTATAATGTTGACTTAATTATTATGGGATAGAAAGACTATAGTAGTTGCTGAAACAGACACAATTGTTAGAATTTAAACACAATAGCCTCTAGAGGGAGGAGAGTGTGTCATTTCCTATGTGTCTCCCTTGGGAGTAAGGAAACGCTCCAGGAATGCCCCAGGTTTGCTCCAGATGCATTATTCGGACTTAAGCCGCATCGTTGTCCCTTAATCAGCAGGTAGAAAAGGCAGTGGAATCATCATGATTGATTGGTCAATGATCTAACATACAGTAGACGCAGGGGTAGTATTGCAAAGTCACACACATGCATGCACACAGACACACATAAACACATATCTACACACTTGAATCAAAGTGTTGAATATTGACTTTTAATTTATTACACCAGATGTTTCCCTTGTCAATAGTATTTTTCAAAATCTTGTTGCTAATGGCTATTTAACATTTCAATAGGTATATATAAGGCAATTAACCACTGTTAAACCTGGCTATAGTTTATAATATTTTAACAATTATAAATCAGGACTAGAAATGTGCTTTTTCTTCCTACATTAATAGTTTATCATGATCTTAAAAATGGAAATAAAAACAGTTTTAAAATTTATCAAATTTTACTCTAAACAGACTCTTCCTTTCTATATTTCTATAGGTAATAAATGAGAAATCATAACTATAGTATTCTCAGAGGTGAGCAAAAAATCGCTTTTAAATGCTTCTATTGATTTTATATATAATATTATTTTTATGCTCTGTCATTAAGGTACTATACATTTATGTTAAATACTAACTGTGTATTTCTTTCACCAATTTATAAAAATTGGTAAGTAAGCATTATAAAATTTCTTATATATTTTTTAATTTTCTTAGTATTTTTAAAGATATGTGTTTTATGTCACAATTAGTAAAATTTTTTTTTTGGAGACTGTATTTCCAATACCACTTGTTGAATTTTAGGAGCATACTGGAAGTAACACATCCTTTATCTGATCAATGTATTAATACTCTAGGATGTATTCTAGAGTCTACAATACAATAGACTCTACATCTTCTAGGGTCGGCTAGGTGTTCTAGAATGAATCAGAATAAATTACAATGTTGTTTACCTTGATTAACTTCTCTGACAATTCAGTAGTAATATCATAGTTTTTCATGATGAAAATCTAATATATTGGGGTATCCCATAGAATAAATATCTCTATCAACTAAGTAGAAATACAATGTCATGGTTGGACATGAATTTTCATGTGATTTCATTTCCCAATGAGCACAAAAATCATCAAGTGGTTGTAAAACTATACTTATTGATCTTAAAGAGTAATTCCTAAATAGAAAAAAGAATTGTTAAAGATCTTTAGCTAAAATATTTTCTTTATGGACATTTGCTGGGCTCTTTATATACATTAAACAATTCTCAAAACAATCTGATGCCATACTGTTCTTATTATGCTCATTTTACAAAACAAAAAGTTGTTTAAGAGGCTTGGAAAATTATAAAAGCTTATTGTCAAGAGGGCCCAAAATTCATGCTGAGAAAGCTTTGAGCATATGCTTGTTCATGGTCAGCCAGTTATGCTACCTGTAATAATCCTCCAGGGTTAGAGATATCTGTGATTGGGGAGTGAGAATGTTACAGGGACCACAGCTGTACAAGACCTCAGGATCCCAGTAGAATGGGGAGGCAGTGAGATAATCTCTTCCTTGGGTCATCTTGTTCTTGTTCAGAATTGGGAGTTATATGTCAGTCTCACCCTTGGCTGACTCCACTTTCTTTTTTTTTATTATAAATTTATTTATTTTAATTGGAGGCTAATTACTTTACAATATTGTATTGGTTTTGCCATACATCAACATGAATCCACCACGGGTATAGAGGTGTTCCCCATCCTGAACCCCCCTCCCGCCTCACTCCCCGTACCATCCCTCTGGGTCATCCCAGTGCACCAGCCCCAAGCATCCTGTATCCTGCATCGATTTATATGTCAGTCTCACCCTTGGCTGACTCCACTTTCTAATCCTGCTTATGGGGCATTGAGAGAATGAAATAAAGAAGTATGGCAAGGGTGAAGGGCTAATGTGGATTTGTTCCTGGAATAGATTATTGCAGCTTCTTTAATTGGCTAAACAGCTAACCTACAGGGAGGGATATTTATTGCTCAGCAATAAGATGATAAAAATCAGCAAGAAAACCTTCAAGTTTCTTTACTTGCCCCCTCCACACCAATGGAGCCATCACTGTCCTCAAGTATATTTTGTTATCAAAAAGCAGTAGAAACACAAACTTATGCCTAACCACCAACTGTCTTGTACCTTCTTATGATATGGTCTGAATTGTATCACATAGATCTATTATCTGCTCAAAATTTGTCAAAACCAATAAATACTCGGGGCTTCCCTGGTGGCTCAGATGGTAAAGAATCTGCCTGCAATGCAGGAGACCTGAGTTACATCTCTGGGTCAGAAAGGTGCCCTAGAGAAGGTAATGGCAACCAATTTCAGTATTCTTGCCTGGGAAATCCCATGGATAGAGGAGCCTGGTGGGCTACAGTCCATGAGGTCCCTAAGAGTTGGAGACGACTGAGTGATTAAACACTTTCTCAATAAATACTCAGCAAGTTGTAACCATAAAACTTCATCACTATCTGAATATTCTTTTCAGATCAAAATTCTCCATAACTTCCCTCCCAGCCCACTACTCCCAACTTTACTTCTGCTGGCATGTTCTCTTTTCTATCATCTTCAACTCCCACAGTGTGCCTCCCATGTAATGTCTAGTGTTTTCCCCTAAACACCCAGGCCTTTTTGTTTAGTATAATATCTTCACCAAGAGAACTAGGCTAAGTTCTCTGATCCCTGGTAAACTATCTTTTACACTTTATATGCTTAGTGCATTGCATCATTTTCAAAGAATATAAATCCAATTATAATTTACAGTTACAAGTTGCAGAAAATCCAAATCAAATACCCTTAAACTACAATTATGATTTGTAGAAACTGAATAATTCCAAAGAATAAATCACTGGTGTTATTTATATGCACAGTTAGATAAATTTGGCATGATATCACCTGATCTCAGATTCAATTTTTTTTTATCTTCCTCCTCAGAGTGGCTTCCTTTGTTTTTCTTTCAGTCTCTAAGTCCTGTTCAATTCTTTGTGACCCCATGGACTGCAGCACACCAGGCTTCCCTGTCCTTCACTATCTCTCAAAGTTGGCTCAAACTCATGTCCATTGAGTCGGTGATGCCATTCAACCATCTCATCCTCTGTTGCCTCCTTCTCCTCCTGTCCTCCACCTTTCCCAGCATCAGGATTTATTCCAGTGAATAGGCTCTTTGCATCAATTGGTCAAAGTATCAAAGCATCAGCATCGGTCCTTCTCATGAATAGTCAGGGCTGATTTCATTTAGAATTGATGGGTTATATTCAAGTTAAATATCTTGGTAAGACAAACTTTTGAGATTCATCCTGATTAGATATAGTTAGGTCATTACTAACATAGCAATCCAGAGGAAGAAATATGCAGTGTCACACATTTCATCTTAATCTAAGATTTTGCTATCAACCTTCCAAGTAATCTATGAATTATCCACAAAAGTAGTTGAAAACAAACAAGCAAAGAAACAAAATCCAAAAAACAATGGGAAGGGAAAAGAAGACATTTAAGCTCTATACACAGAGGACATGCTACTAATAGACTAAGATGTTCCCAGGCTTGAAGGGAGATGACTTTGGCATGACCATTTCAAATATATTTAATGACAAGTAAGTAGCATACTTCAGAGAAGGCGATGGCACCCCACTCCAGTACTCTTGGCTGGAAAATTCCATGGACAGGGGAGCCTGGTAGGCTGCGGTCCATGGGGTCACGAAGAGTCAGACACGACTGAGTGACTTCCCTTTCACTTTTCACTTTCTTGCATTGGAGAAGGAAATGGCAACCCATTCCAGTGTTCTTGCCTGGAGAAACCCAGGGACGGGGGAGCCTGGTTGGCTGTCGTCTATGGGGTCACACAGAGTCGGACACGACTAAAGTGACTTACCTTAGCTTAGCTTAGCTTAAGTAGCATACTTACTTGTATGCTACTTGTGTTTACATAAAAATGTAAANACCCAGGGACGGGGGAGCCTGGTTGGCTGTCGTCTATGGGGTCACACAGAGTCGGACACGACTAAAGTGACTTAGCTTAGCTTAGCTTAGCTTAAGTAGCATACTTACTTGTATGCTACTTGTGTTTACATAAAAATGTAAATACTGATAGATAAAAGATTATAGAAGCTTATAAAAATTACATTAACTAAGCTTTTACTTAAAATGTTTAAAAAATAATCATAAAACACTATAACATGTCACAATTAAACGTGTGCCACAATTTAGTACTTAAAATTCATTCAAATATGTTAACTATCTACATGATTCTGAGATTGTCATAGTAACAGATCTTTGGCAGATTTTGATTTTAGCTTCTCCAACTTATATTGGCTCTCTCAAGTTTCATCATTGAGTTAACTGAAACACTGACATGATAGCAAAGAGTAAATGTATTTGAAATAAATTTATAAATACAAAGGACAGTAAGAAACTACTACAATAAACTATATGCCAATAAAATAGACAACCTAGAAGAAATGAATGAATTCTTCACAATAAACTGTGGAAAATTCTGGAAGAGATGGGAATACCAGACCACCTGACCTGCCTCTTGAGAAA
>SJYV01025258.1:0-12127 GCA_006410875.1 Neotragus pygmaeus
TGTTCCATGTCCAGTTCTAACTGTTGCTTCCTGACCTGCATACAGATTTCTCAAGAGGCAGGTCAGGTGGTCTGGTATTTCCACCTCTCTCAGAATTTTCCACAGTTGATTGTGATCCCCACAGTCAAAGGCTTTGGCATAGTCCATAAAGCAGAAATAGATGCTTTTCTGGAACTCTCTTGCTTTTTTTGATGATCCAGCGGATGTTGGCAATTTAATCTCTGGTTCCTCTGCCTTTTCTAAAACCAGCTTGAACATTAGGAAGTTCATGGTTGTTGTGTTGCTGAAGCCTGGCTTGGAGAATTTTTAGCATTACTTTACTAGCATGTGAGATGAGTGCAATTGTGTGGTAGTTTGAGCATTCTTTGGCATTGCATTTCTTTGTGATTGGAATGAAAACTGACCTTTTCCAGTCCTGTGGCCCTTAAACCTCCGAATTAAAAGAACTGGGAATTCTAGAAAAGTGTACTTGAAGTTAGAGACATAATAACAAATACTGAACAACTGTATAAAGGGCAGATATGTAAAGGGAGAATTACAGTGCCATTTTCTATGCATATTTAATATAAAAATTTTACTAACATTTTAACAATAGATTTTCATGAGAATATAAGACCAGTTCATTATAAATTCTATGAAAGATCTGAAAAGGTATAACTTTCTATTTTAAAATATCTATTATTTGCATCTAGTTAATAGGCAAGAACATTGAGATGAAAAAGAGAAGAATAAAAAGGAATAATTTGGAGGTTTTTCTCCTTTCTTTTTGTTCCATGAGGACAAGCAATGATTTGGGCAGACTTTTTCATCGCCCTCATGTTATTTTTTTTCAATTCTATACAAACAGATATGATATCTTAACCTTCTTCATAGAAGTTTTGTATAGAGAAAGTGGGGAGCATTACTTATTATAGTAGTTTTTAAAGTTTCAGGGTCACAGGAGGGCTGCTGATTTCCAGCAACACTGCCTGCCTCCCCTCTCAAAATATCCCCCAAATGCTGCTCTCCCAAGGGGGGCTCAAAATCTCAGAGAGGGTCATGAACCTAGCCTTACACTCCTCAGCCAGAATGAGCCCCTCATAAGCAGAGTTGAAAATTATTCTGGAAGGATAAGAATTTAAGTCAGGATCAGAGATCTTATGCACTGAGATACCCTTTAATGAGTCCAGAGAGAATGATTCAAACCAGACAGGTGCTGCTAAAAACAGGTGTGCAAGAGAAGGTACCTATTCAGCAGTTTTAGGACTAAAAAAACTGATCTGTTTGGAGCTATCAGAGCAACATTTTTTGAATAACCTATCTATACAAATTCAGAAAACCAAATTGTTTGGCTTCATTATTCATGATTTCTCTGAAAATCTAATAAAAGCAACCACTTTATTATGGACTTTATAGTTCTCCTGCCCCCTCTGTCCTTTTGGATACTATTAAAAACCGATTCACCCTCCTTCGATTTGTTGGAGATGAGATGGGATAGAAGTGCCACGGAGCTGACAGGGCATACTTTAAATTAAGTTTCCCAAATAAGAATTAAATCTAGTTTCAATAAGAGAGTTATTAAGCATTTTTAATTAGGAAAAGCAGGCCTGAAACTGGGATACTTTCATCAGCTCCCAAATGCAAGGCCTGATCATTAGTCACTGATGGTACCAGGGCTTGTCTTTCAAGGGCTATGATGCCGAGGTTCACCAAACACATCTCAGGGGAAAGGAGAGAGTTGAAATGCATGGTTCTGGGGATGTTCTTCAGATCTCAATTCGACTGGATTTGCAAAGTCTTTATCTTTGTGTCAATACACAAGAGAATTTCTAAATTTGCTAAAATTTTTGGCAGTTGCTAAATAAGGCCAACCAGCACAATTCACTGCTGATGAAATATACCACTTCTTCACCACCCAAGAAAGAAAGCTGTATATACTAAGTACATCCAGGTACCTTAGCAAGTTAGGAAATTTGCAACATCTTAATTTTTTTCATCCAATAAAAGGAGTTTTACTCTTTGTCAGATTACAAAATCAATGGCAGACTGAAGCATAAATGGGGTTATGTGACCACAAGCAAGCCACATTTTCTTACCCACCATATATGCCTGTCAAAGACAAATAACAAAAACGAATGTATCTCAACACTGAAAAGTTCGAAGGATAGCTATAATCCACGTCTCATACACCTTAAGGCACTTCTGCCAGATTTGATACAGATTGTATTGAAGTAAAGAGCCAACTTGTTTCATTAAAGAGCTCAGAGAGTGAGCAGAAGTACCCTTAATAAATCCCCACAGCCACTTAACTTGTAAGGGAGAGAACAGACCAGGACCGTGAATGGTACAGTATGATGTGAAGACTTCCTGTTATGGAGTTTGTATAAAATCAATAGAAAGTCATGTGTCGGAGCTGCTGCTTAAAAGTGAGGACCCAGGACAAAGAGGGCATTCTTTAAATTAGATGAGTAACAAAAATTGTCTACATTGTCAAAATTCATTTTGATTGCAGGTTACAAACAGAACAGAGTCTTCAGAGCCTTGATGCCTTTCCAGCATGAGCTTTTGCAACACTCTGAAATAAACACACAGTGTAAATCATCAGACCTGTGAAGATACAAGCAGAGGGGCTCCTTTGAAGATTCAGAAGGATCAAAATAAACATCACTCTCTGCAACATATGTACTGCATGTTGTTCCAGAAAATACCAGCTTTGGGTTCACAAAGATTTTGCACAGTCACAGTGAAAAATTAATCTGAAATTAGGAAAGAATATTTAAAATGAAAGTCATGGTTGAGAATTAGACTATATTGCAAAGAGAAACATACAGAACATTGCATAACTGAAATAGTGAACTGAGTAACAAACTCAAAGAAATAAAGTAATTCACCCAAAATTCTGAGGAGATACATGAACTTATGAAAAAGAAAATGGCCAGATATGATAGGTCCAGGATTGTAAAACTAATAACTGGAAATCTAGAGAGTTTAAAAGCCAAAAACAATGAAAAATATAATAAAAGAAACTTTAAACACAAACACACACATACAGCTTTTCAGAATTGAAGAAATAACCAAATCTATAGACAAATTGCATGGATTTGTTAGGTATCAGGAAACTGATGAAGAGACCAATCGATATGTACCAAGATGAATATTTTAAATCTCAATGATAATGTAAAAAACATGCAAAAATCCAAGAAGATAAATTTACAGATACATGAAACATTTTTAAAATGATTATGTTTAAATGTTTCAAGATGTTTGAAGATACTATTAAAAAGCCCACAATAATTGCAGGAAAGGAGAAGAATACAATTTTTGTCAAAAATTCTATAGTTGACTTTACATGTGAAAACTTGATCAAGATCGCCATCATGATGGCCACAAAGGGAGAAGGGAGAAATTAGGAGTTTGGGATTAACAGCCACACACTATATATAAAATAGGTAAACAACAAGGATCTGTCGTGTAGCACAGGGACCTCTACTCAGTATTGTTTAATAACCTATAATGGAAAAGAACCTAAAAAATAATGGACATATGTATGTGTATAAATGAATCACTTTGTTGTATGCTTGAGACTAATAACATTGTAAATCCATTATAATTCAATTAATTTTTAAAGAGATAGCCATAGGTATAAAGAGATAAGAAAAAGGGAAAAAAAAGATTTGTATCTTTAAGATACACTTAGAGACTGAACAATTAATTAAAACAAAGGCTATAAGAATAGGAAAGTAGAGATACAAGACTATGATGATGATCAACAGAGAAACCCTGGAAATATTAAAGCTGGGTTTTTAAAGTATTGCTCTTATGGTTATAGTGAAGTCGCTCAGTCATGTTCGACTCTTTGCCACCCCATGGACTATAGCCCCGCAGGCTCCTCTCTCCATGGGATATTCCAGGCAAGATTACTGGAGTGGGTTGCCATTTCCTTCTCCAATTATAGTTCTAGATGAATGTAAATTAAAAAGAAAAACTTGACTTAAAATATGTAACAGTAATAAAATTTCATAACAACAGTGTGAGTCTAAATGTAAATTAGGTCAATAAAAACTAAAAAATTGAAGAGGGAAGATGGGAAGAAATTAAACATTTAAAATCTCTAATGGAAGAATAAATATATGATGTTCATGTTTTTTCTAAAATATGTTTCTAAAATATGTTTCTAAAATATGTTTCTCTAAATATTTGAAGGCAATCACTGATATCAGAAAATGATAGATATTTACCTTCCAAATCAACAACTTAAAAGAAGGAAAATAATAGGAAATGAGAGAAGGCATAGAGCAAGCTTAGAGGACAAGCATATCCATTGCCCTAGTAACCCCAAATCAATTCTAAAATCTATAGTAAAAACAGAGTCTCCAAATGGAGAAAAACATCAGAATTCTACAATATACTCCAGACAAAATACATACATAAAATGAAGTGGCAAATAAGGGCTAATTTGCAAAACAAATCATGTGCTTGAATGCTTATGACCATGTAATTGACAATAGCAGAGTATTCCATACAATATTAATAAATCTATAGGACCTTGCTAAATCACTTAAGATATTGCCATGTGAATAAATATTATTTTTAGCATACTACTGAGATGTAAAGTGTTTTTAAAAATGTCAGAAAAGCAGATTACAAAATGTCAGATTGCTCTTAGCTATACAAGTTTCTACATCCCTAGAATTTTATCTGGGTGCTGGGAATACAAGTAGTTTTACTGTTTTCTATATTCTAAGTGTTCTGAAATATGTTTAGACTGTAGCCTATTTTAACAATAAGGAAAAAAGTGAAGGAAAGATAAATACAGGATCCTTGCCCGTTCCAGAAGGTATGGCAATTCCTGGTTAATGTTTCTGGAATGAATTGTGTTGCATCTAGTCCAGCGAGTGCTTCAAACAGAACAAATATTAAGGTTTTATTTATAGGTTTGTGAGTTTCAGTCTCATTTTCTCTCTTTTTTCATTAATGTTATATTCAGCCACTAAAAGTGAAGAAAATTGAATAAAGGCAAATTTGAAATATGCAATAGCTCATACAAAATAGTTTAAGAACCACCTAAGAAATTGCTTTCCATAAATATAGCACCCAACACTTAATTGTCTTTCCTCTTAATGTTCAGCTTACACTATTAAAGCCAATTGCTTTCTATATCCCTTATAAAGCACAAATGTCATTTTCTCCTCTGCAGAAACTAACCTGATAAAAACTTTCTCACCTCAGAAATCTCTGCTTATGCTTTTCTCTAAAATTCCCTCTTAAACCCTAGAAAATGGGAAATAATAAGAAGCAAAGCAACAACTAAATCTAAATTGGATCCATACCTACTAAAGGTTATTCAAAGTGCACAAATAATTATGAGCAGAGATAAAACAATGAAGGCACATAGAATGAAATAATTAAAAAATCTTTTTTTTTGCCTGAAAATTTTGGGAAATTAATAAGATCATTTTGGCAAAAGCTCAGAATAACATGAAACATGATAAATTTTTAGGAAAGTTAACCTTTAATGACAACCATCTTTTATAAAATCAGAATTATCAACATGTTCATTGATTGTTTTTTTTTCTTTTCTTTAAAGTCATAACCTTGTACACACAGGTAACCATACTCTCATAGCACATGCTTGTACCTGTTGGTGACATGTCTTTTATTTTTTAATGTTATTTTTTACTTTCAACCTATTTTCTCTTCCAACCTGATATATTTGAGCTATTACCTTAAATAGGCATGCATCATTGCATAACATGGAGTGCTGTTATTCATTTTTCATTTATTCTCATATTTTCTGATTCATTTCTTTCTTAAATGTGCCATTCTTTTTCAGTGTTTTCATTTAAACTATATTTCTAGCCTCCATCCAAATGTTTATAGATTAAAATTATACTTTTCACTACCATATCTTATTCTATATTTTGCAAGTGTATATTTTAGTTGTAGATATCTCTTATTCCTGACTCTTAGACATCAAAGACAATACAAAGTTGAAAATAATCATACTTAACTTTTAGGTACATGGAATAATTACAAATATATAATAAATTATAAAACTTATAAAATATAATTTGTGTAGATATAATAAGCATATGCACACACCAAGGAAGACTACTGGTTCATGAGGAATAGACATTCTTCATTCCAGTAAATATGACTGTATCACTTAGCATGAATAGATAGATAATATTTGAGTTCAGAAAGATGGCTATTGAGTGTCTTTCTTTCTATACCCTTGAAAATAAATGCCAAGACAATTCTTTCCAATTTCTGTGACTCTGAAGGATACAAGAGATCGTTTCGTTTGCATTTCTTTCATCATTACTAAGTGTGATCGCATCTTCACAGAGGCACCAATCTTTGAGCATCCCTTCAGCAGGTTCATATCTCTTTCCATGCTTAACTGGTATTCTCAGGATCATACTTTTGACTTTCCAGGGTTCTCTGTATAGTCTAGATATCAACTTCTTTTAGACACAGCAAATATTTTATTATACCATATCAGTTCAGTTCAGTTCAGTTCAGTTGCTCAGTCGTGTCTCACTCTTTGAGAGCCCATGGACTATAGCACGCCAGGCCTCCCTGTCCATAACCAATTCCCAGAGTTCACTCAAACTCATGTCCATCAATTAGTGATGCCATCCAGCCATCTCATCCTCTGTCGTCCTCTTCTCCTCCTGTCTTCAATCTTTCTCAGCATTTTTCATCTTTAAATTTAATGAAGCAAACTTTAAAAAATCTGAATGCAGTGAAGTTCATCATTTTTAAACTTGGCTTGTCCTTTCTGAGTCCTGTTGCATAAGTCTTTTATCCCTGGCTTATAAAGGGAATCTTCATCACTTTCAATTAGCTTTATCATTTTACTTTAGTCCACTTCATGTCCACCTTTGTATATGATAAATATAGGCGTTAAGCTGTCTTTATTCTCCATGGTAAAATAGAGTTTTCCAAATGTCATCTATTACATAATAAATTTAATACTACTATTACTTTACTATGCTATGTATGTCACCATATGCACACTTTTTGTATGTATGCAACTCTATTTTTGACCCCTATATTTTGTAATATTTGTTGGTTCATCTGTTATATGCCAATGAAAAACTAAACTTTATTACAATGACTTTATACTGTGTCTTAAGATCTGATCAGGAATCCTACTCATTTTAAAAGCATGCCTTAGCTCACCGGAGGTCCTTATTAAGTGCCAAACTTCAGAATTTTGGGGGGAGGGATACCTCCAAAATTTCAGTTGGAATGCTTCCATTGTTATTCATAGTACATCTATTCATCCTGATTTTCTTTTAAGATCAGTAATAGATTTATATTTTCTTCTATGATTAATTTTGTGCCTTGTTGAATCCCTAAAAGATATTTTTGTTGTATTTGCTATCACGGATGCTACTTTCTTTTATTCTTGTACTGTTAGTACCATTATGTTTGCTGGGTAAATCAGTTTTTATATTCAATAAGCCTAGAGAAATATAATATTAGTCATAATAGTTTGTTTTGTCTGTTGAATTTTCTATGTAGGTAATCATATCAACTGAAGAACAACAGATTTATTCCCTCCAATCTTATAGCTTGCAATTTTTCAGTCTTGTGGTACTCAACATCCTTCAAGCCCCATTTTAACAGAAATAATGAGAGAAAACAGTGCAATCTTATTTCCAACTTAAAATTTCCTATTTAAATCTGTCAGTTAATTATTTTGACTGTAGATTTAGGACTTATCCGGTGGCTCAGATGGTAAAGAATTAGCTTGCAATGCAGGAGACTCAGGTTTGATCCCCGGGTCGGGAAGATCCCCTGGAGAAGGGAATGGCAACTCACTCCAGTATTCCTGCCTGGAGAATCCCTTGGACAAAGAAGACTGTGGACTACAGTCCATGGGCTCACAAAAAGCCAGCCAGATATGATTAAGCAACTAACATTTTGTGTATATAGCCCTTAATAAGTTAATTAACTTCACCTTTGCTTCTAAATTATATTTTGTAACTAATCAAATGATTTTGTTTTTATTAAGATAATCATGAGATATTTCTTATTTATGCCTTTAGGGTAATAAATTACAATGATTGCTTTTCTAATATTAAACCAATCAGCCATACATGATAATCCCTATTTGATAAGAATGTATTATTCAGTTAGCTAAGTGGATTTAATTAGCTAATATTATTTTGTTTTTTTCATCTAAGTGATATATATCTATAATTTATTTTCTGATATTGTCTTTGTATAGTTATAAATACAGTTTATACTAGACTAATAAAATTTGCTGCACAGCTTTAACTATTTCCCTATTATCAAGAACAATTCATATAAAATGATTAACGTTTAAAAAATTGTTTTAAACTTGTTTGTAAAACTGTCAGCCTTAGACTCTTTGAGAGCTAGAACAAATGCAGGATTTGACTGCAAAGGGTTACATAGTAACTAATGTCATTAATTATGCAGTATTACAGTCCTGCAGTAAAGAATTTTCTCTCAGTGCTCACTTGGGAAAATGAACCTGAACTGAACAGCAATCTCAGTCCCACCTCATATAAGATAGGATGATCCTGTATCTTCACTAATTATTATTGGCTGGGATGTACCAGTACATTGGAAAGTACTGTGCAATTGTTTATATCTTATAAATCTTGTTTCTCCAAACACTGACATTCTTACTATCAGAATATTTAGTTTTGCCAAAAAAATATAGATATATATACTAATTAAGGACACCTGGTATGTCAGCAAATTCGTACTAGGCACAGAACCTGACCATGAGTACAAAAGGGCCTCCCTGAGGAGTTTAAGTGTGAATATTGTGCTTGTCTGCATGTGCTTCCAGCCTGGCCACATGGAAGTGGGGTCCCCCATCAGGTCGGCAGAATGAGTCGCATAAACGACAGGCTATCTCGAGCTGTCTTATTAGCAGGCTGCAGATCCTCAGGTTCAGGTCCCAGGCAGAGGAATTCCCACCAGCCCCCGCCATTATTTTGTATCCAATTCTGCATTTTCTTTGTCTGTAGGCTGCTTGCTACCCCATTAGTCATATATTTTAGTCTGAGCCTCTGAATTTGCCAGGTTACAGAAACTCACACTCCCAGAACTCAATTGGAAAGAATGGAGTGAGCCTCAGAGCAGGAAAGCCCTACCTTCTAGGAACTGGATCAAGAAATCACAAAGTCAGAAGCCAAAGTCCCTGTGGCTACCCAGTCTCCACTTCTCTCATTTATTTTAAGGCATCCCATTCATTTTCCTCCATCCCCTGTTTTTCAAAGTAAGTTCCATATATGTGTTAGTCTTCTAATAAGATCATCTAGGCCAAATTCTCTATAGGGTAAATTATCTCAAGAATCTCTCAAGAATGGATTACAAATTAGCCTGAAACATGTGGAAAGTAAGGAAGCCTCTTCTGATGGTCTGGGAAGAGAAGATGTTTGTTCAGCCAGATAAACGAACTGATAATCTATCTATTCTATTAACATCAAAAATAGTAAGTGGCAAAAACTGATAATAGATCTAGAAAAGTGTGCTTTAAAATAAACCATTATTTTTTTTATTGAGATTACTACTATTTACAGATATCTTCTCAATGTTAAGTTTAAAAGCATAATTTATACTCTAATTGTAAATTTCTCCTAAGATATAGAATAATTCCATTTCATTGCCTTCAATTTGCTTTTCTACTCTTTCCTTTATGGTTGCATATACCACGCTCTATTGTGTAGTACTTTGTAAGACAAAGGCACATTATATAAATGTGAGAAGTCATTATCATGTACTTACTATGCAAGACTGTAAAATGCCCACAGCAGTGAAGGGAAGGGAATTCTCTGTACAGAGCAATTTTTTGCATGTTGCTGATACATTTCTCAAATAGCAATTATTTCCATGGTAACAGTATGTGATGCTAAAGAGACTGCCTCTGTCTTCTAAGATCCAGCAGAAAAATAACTTTGTCTCTGAATGCAAAAGCTTCTTAGTCAATCACAAGTATTATCAATAATTAGCAATAATAGCAAGGGGAGTTCAATTAAAGGCAAAGCAAATTGCTTTTTATTTTAATGTTCTCTTTTTAATGCATCCCAGTGTGAAAGGCCCCCTTTAAATTAGTAAAAGCATGTGTAATCTCAATACCTCCACTGGGGGTTGTAGGAATATGCATAGTCTCACTCTTTGGTTGAGTGTTTAGAGACATAGGACAAAATTGTACTGCTGTTGGTACTTTGTAATGATAGATATTGACAGTAACTCAGATAATTAAGTGCATTCCAGCTTTATTTTCAAATTTCTCCAGTTGTAAAATTCTTGTCTGCTAGCTTGATATATTCATGTTTATGTGAATTTAAATGTAATTGTAACCATTCCACAGTCATTATAAAAATAGGTTGGGCCATCTTATTTGATTTTCAGATGCTTTTTAACCTTTTTGGAAAGGCCCATCAAATGTTCTCCTACAAAAGAGTGAAGAGGACTCATCTCATCTTAGTTCCTGTCAGTTGAGTTTAATTTTTGCAGTAGGTGTCATTTTAGCCAATAGTAGAAATGTTAAAAATTTATGAACAGGAACCATGGCATCTGGAGGAAAAACCTGAGATGTCCTCCCTTCAGTAACTTCATTAAAGAAACAGGAATAAAATGAATTCAATTTAGGCATCCTGGGGAAATTTGCCTTGAGGTCAAAGTTTATCAACTGGTAAAACCCCTCTTTATATATCCCTTTTTCTTCTTTTCTCTAGAAAGGAGTCATAGTCTTAAAAAATGGCTCTTCTGCCCACTGATTTGTAACTTGGCACAGAAACATAGGATATGCAAATTAGATCACTAGCAGAGTTGAGAAAATCAAAGTAAGGGAAAATATAAGCTATAAGCAACTTCTGGGGTGTCAACTCCAGTATACTCATCTTTCAGGACAATATAGTTCTAGCTGACTTAATCTATGTGAATATTGAAAGTTGGATCGTGGGTGCAATGGAAGAAAATTTTATTGAATTTTTATAAGCACTTAGGTGATTTTTATAGATTTTACTTTTTATCCTTCTCTTTATTATGTGTTGTTTCTGTCTCAACAATTACTATACATTCAAAGATAGAAACTGCGACTGAAAATTAACCCATCATCTAATTTAGGATAATGGCATACAGCAAAAGGGACTTCCCAAGTGGTACAGTGGTAAATAACCGGTCTCTCAGTGCAGGAGACCCAAGAGATCACAGGTTTGATCCCTGGGTGGGGAAGATCTCCTGGATCTTGGCAGTTGCTCCAGTATTCTTGCCTAGGAAACTCCGTAGACAGAAGAGCCTGGGGGGCTGAAGTCCGTGGGGGTCACAAAGAGTTGGACAGGACTGAGTGACTGAGCACACATACACATACAGCAAAAGATGAACATAGTAGATCAAAAAATAGTTGAAAACACTGTGATACTCTTCCCAATGAGGGGGTAGTATCTAATTCCTCTCTTCCTGAATCTGATCTTGAACCTGTGACTTGTTTGACTAATAAAACACTTCAGAAGTCATGTTCTAGAACATACCAAACTAAGTGAAAAGAAGTCTTACATCTTCTGTCCAAGTCTTTTGAAACATATTCTTTTGGAATCTTGAGTGTCCAAGTAAGAAGTTACTTATCCTGAGACCACAATGTTAGAAAAAGCCATCTGAGAGACCTGCTGTTGACAGCCCAGCTGAGTCCAGATTTCAGCCTCCTGCTGCCAACGTATCAAATGTGTGAGTGAAGCCAACTTGGACCCTCTCAGCCAGTCCATCCACCAGATAGATACAACCAAGTTACCCTGGTGGTGCCATGTGGAGTAGAAAAATCTGCCATCTGATACCTAATAGGATTCTTGACCCACAAAACTGGAAATATATATTTTTTAAAAAGATTAATGTTCCAAGGCTCTAAGTTTTAGAGGGTTTAGTTATGCAATCAATAGAGACTGCAAAATGTTTTTCCTACTGACCAACTCAACATCTATTTTTGTCTACTATTAAAAATAAATGTAAACTTCATCTACTTAATGATTTCCTGACTCTTTTTCCCTTTTAACATCATCTTTGTCTTTGACGTTCTACTTTTTATTTTCATTTTAAAAGTCATATTCATTTTGTTGCAATGGTGAATGGAATTGTTTCCTTAATTTCTTTTTCTACTTTC
>SJYV01025260.1:6770-18821 GCA_006410875.1 Neotragus pygmaeus
TTTTTTTTTTTTGCATATTGAGTTCTTGGATGGCAGTTGTGTTTTTTCACCACTTTGAATATATCCTACTGCATTCTGGTCTCCATGGCTTCTAATAAGAAATCAACTGTTAATCTTATTAAGGATTCCTGGCACAAAATGAGTCCTTCATCTCTTCCTGCTTACAAGAATCTCTTTTTGTCTTTTGAAAATTTATGATGTGTTTGCTTGAAAATTTCTTTGAAGTTATTTTATTTGGAATTACTGGGCTTCTGGTATGTGTAAATTAAAGGTTTAATAAACTTTAGGATGTCTTCAGCCATTAATCCTTCAACTACTTTTTATGCTCTTTTCTCTTTCTTTTGCCTTGATATTTTCACTGTGTGTATATTGATATATTTGAAATTTTCCCACAGTTTTCTGAGGCTCTTTTTTTTTTTTTAATCCTTTTTTCCTTCTCTACCTCATACTGTATTACCTATTTCCCCTACTTTCAAGTTTGCTCATTCTTTCTTCTGTCATTTCAAACTTGATTTTGAGCTTGTCTAGTGAATATTTCCAGAGAATGCAATGGCACCCCACTCCAGTACTCTTGCCTGGAAAAATCCCATGGATGCAGGAGCCTGGTGGACTGCAGTCCATGGGGTCGCTAAGAGTTGGACATGACTGAGTGACTTCACTTTCACTTTTCACTTTCATGCATTGGAGAAGGAAATGGAAACCCACTCCCGTGTTCTTACCTGGAGAATCCCAGGGATGGGGGAGCCTTGTAGGCTGCCATCTATGCGGTCGCACAAAGTCGGACATGACTGAAGTGAGTTAGCAGCAGCAGCAGCAGTGAATGTTTCATTTCCATTATTATACCTTTCAGCTCCAGAATTTCTATTTTATTATTATCTTAAATTCTATTTTTTAAGAAAAAATTAGCTTTTGCATAGGCTTTCTCCTTCAGATGGTTTCTGACACCTGGTGTTGAGGTGCCCTGCATCCTCTAGCAGGGTGGTATGGCGTGCTCTTGTTTGTGATCTTTTGACAACTCTGACCTTCATCATGGCTGCTACAGGGAAGGTAGAGGAAGTGGGATGATGCTGAACCCCATTAACAATAACAAAAACAACTCTACATACTCAAGGGCCACAGTCACAGCCACTTCAAATGAGCACCTCACCTGAGACAACCACACTCTATGAGCATAGTGATTCTGAACTGAGACCCACAACACTTACTTCAATTTCTATCTTTTTATTGATATTCTCTATTTGATCAGACATCCTTCTATTACTTTAATTCTTTAGATATGATTTTGTTTAGTTTCTTGAGCATATGTATAGTGCAAAATTTAATGATCTCTTTTTCATTAGAAAAGACCTTGATTCTGGGAAAGATTGAAGGTGAAAGGAGAATGGAAAGACAGAGGATGAGATGATTGGATGCCATCACCAACTGGATGGACATGAGTTTGAGCAAGCTCTGGGAGTTATTGATGGACAGGGAAGCTGGGCATGCTGAAGTCCATGGGATCATAAAGAGTCAGACACTACTGAGTCACTTAACTGAACTGAGCAAGTCCAACATTTGGGCACCTTCAGTAACAATTTCTACTGATTTCTCTTTTTACCAGTATATGGTCTATCATTTCTTGTTTCCTATGTGTCTCACAATTCCTTGCTAAGGACTGGATATTTTATGTAATATAATGGGGCAATTTTATAAACCTTATCCACTCCTTCACCTATGTTTTTTGTTGCTGCTAGTTTTCTGTCTCTTAATTTTTTGTTTGCTTTTCATTTTTATGTTGTTGTTTGGTGTTATTTATTTCTTCAGTAACTTTTCTGGATTAAAACTTTAAAGTTTCTATTCCTTATAGTCTGAAATTACTGAAGTCTCTGATTTGTTGTGTAAGTGGTTAGCTAATGATTAGTCAGGAATTTCCTTAAATGTCTTGAAACAATAGGTTGTATGCATGTTGCTGAGCAGTGATGTGTGTGTGTGTGTGTGTGTGTGTGTGTGTGTGATGTCTTCAATACTCTAGCAGGCAATTTACATTGCGTTGATATCATTTATATGGTCTCAAGGACAGCCAAGGGTGAGATTTTAGGGTTTTATCAGGTTTTTTCCTGAGCAAGTACATGCCCATGCTCATTTGCATAGCGTTTTTGATTGCCAGTAATATATCAGATGGAGAAGGCAATGGCAACCCACACCAGTACTCTTGCCTGGAAAATCTCATGGACTGAGGAGCCTGGTAGGCTGCAGTCCATGGGGTCATGAAGAGTCAGACACACATGAAGCGACTCAGCAGCAGTAGCAGCAGCAGCAGCAGCAATATATCAGAGCTTTTCAAAGCCTCCATGGACATCCTTTTCCTAGATTCTCCTTTTCAACTTTTGGGGGGAACCCTTATTTGCATGACTTTATGGAACTGTACCATTAACAACTTCACCTAGGTCTCTTCAAACAAAACAAAACAAAAACACCCTGAGAATAGGGATTTTTTATTTGGAGGAAGCTATGATTCAGATCAAATAACAAGAATACCCTATGAATAAGGCTCTTATAAGAAACTGCCAGACAAAACAAACTATGAAATGCTCAGGGCATAGGACTCTTTAGGTATTTCCTAATATACTCTCCCTCCTCCAGTAGCTTACAAATTACTGTTTTTACAGGTACCATAGAACTGAGGGAAGGGATATGTGAGTTAGTCAAATTAAAAATGCCACAAATCCTACTGTTTTTACTGAGGTACAGTGGTTTTTCCTGAATAAACTCCCTTCAGATTGTTGTAAATCTTTGGTTAACTTCCTGAATCCTGAACATGTTGATTTTGAAATTCTGTCATTATTTTCAAGTATTTTATTGGACAGTAGAATTAGAGAGATCCTCACATTATAATTCTGAATATCATGCATGTCAGGTGGATTTTTTAAACTTAATTTATTTATTTTAATTGGAGGCTAATTATTTTACAATATTATAGTGTTTTTTGCCATATATTGACAAGAATCACCCATGGATGTACATGTGTTCACCACCCTGAATCCCCCTCACTCCTCCCTTCCCATCTAATCCCTACCCTGAGGGATGCACCGACCCTGAGCACCCTATCTCATGCACTGAACCTGGTCTGGTGATCTATTTCATACATGGTAATACACATGTTTCAATGCTTTTCTCTCAAATCATTCTTTCCTCGTCTTCTCCCACAGAATCCAAAAGTCTATTCTTTACATCTGTGTCTCTTTTGCTGTCTCACATATAGGGTCATCGTTACCATCTTTCTAAATTCCATACATGAGTGTTAATATACGGTGTTGGTGTTTTTCTTTCTGATTTACTTCACTCTGTATAATAGGCTCCAGTTTCATCCACCTCACTAGAACTGATCCAAATGCATTTTTTAAAGAATTGAGTAATATTCCATTGTGTATATGTACCACAACATTCTTATCCATTCATCTGCTGATGGACATCTAGGTTGCTTCCATGTCCTGGCTATTATAAACAGTGCTGCACTGAACACTGGGGTTCTGGTTTCCTCAGTGTGTATGCCCAGCAGTGGGATTACTGGATCATATGGCACTTCTATTTCCAGTTTTTTAAGGAATCTCCACACTGTTCTCCACAGTGGCTGTACTACTTTGCATTCCCACCAACACTGTAGGAAGGTTCCCTTTTCTCTGCACCCTCTCCAGCATTTATTGTTTGTAGACTTTTGGATAGCAGCCATTTTGACTGACCTGAGATGGTACCTCATTGTGGTTTTGATTTGCATTTCTCTGATAATGAGTGATGTTGAGCATCTTTTCATGTGTTTGTTAGCCATCTGTATGTCTTCTTTGGAGAAATGTCTGTTATGTTCTTTGGCCTATTTTTTGATTCGGTCATTTATTTACTGGAATTGAGCTGCAGGAGTTGCTTGTATATTTTTGAGATTAACTCTTTGTCAGTTGCTTTGTTTGCTTTTATTTTACCCCATTCTGAAGGTTGTGTTTTCACCTTGCTTATAGTTTCTTTCTTTGTGCAAAAGATTTAAATTTAATTAGATTCCATTTTTTTAGTTTTACTTTTATTTCTATTACTCTGGGAGGTGGGTCATAGAGGATCCTGCTGTGATTTATGTCAGAGAATGTTTTGCCTATGTATGCCTCTAGGAGTTTTATAGTTTCTGGTCTTGCATTTAGATCTTTAATCCATTTTGAGTTTATTTTTGTGTATGATATTAGAAAGTGTTTTAGTTTCAATCTTTTACAAGTGGCTGACCAGTTTTCCCAGCATTACTTGTTAAAGAGATTGTCTTTACTCCATTGTATATTCTTGCCTCCTTTGTCAAAGATATGGTGTCCATAGGTGTGTGGATTTATCTCTGGGCTTTCTATTTTGTTCCATTGATCTATATTTCTGTCTTTTTGTCAGTACTATATTGTCTTGATGACTGTTGCTTTGTAGTATAGCCTGAAGTCAGGCAGGTTGATTCCTCCAGTTCTATTCTTCTTTCTCAAGATTGGTTTGGGCATTTGAAGTTTTATCTATTTCCTTACAAATTGTGAAATTATTTGTTCTGGTTCTGTGAAAAATACCACTGGTAGCTTGATAGGAATTGCATTGAATCTATAGATTGCTTTGGGTACTATACTCATTTTCATTATATTGATTATTCTGATCCAGGAACATGGTATATTTCTCCATCTATTTGTGTCAATTTTTATTTATTTAATCAGTATTTTATATTTTTATATACATCTTTTATTTCTTTAGGTAGGTTTATTCCTAAGTATTTTATTCTTTTCATTGCAACAGTGAATATAATTGTTTCTTTCATTTTTCTTTCTGTTTTCTCATTTTTAGTGTATAAAAATGTGTGGGATATCTGTGTGTTAAATTTATATCTTGCAACTTTACCATATTCAGTGATTAGCTCTAGTAATTTTGTGGTGGTGTGTTTAGGGTTTTCTATATGTAAGATCGTGTCATCTGCAAACAAGAGAATTTTACTTCTTTTTTTTTTTTTTTCCAATCAGAATTCCTTTTATTTATTTATTTTTTCTCTGATTGCTGTGGCCAAACCTCACAAAACTATGTTGAATATTAGTGGTGAGAGTGGGCACCCTTATCTTTTTCCTGACTATAGGGGAAATGCTTTCAATTTTTCACCACTGAAGATAATATTTTCTGTGTGCTTATTATATGTGGTTTTTATTATTTTTTAATGCTTATATATGGAATTTATTTTTTTTAATTTTGCTTTATTTTACTTTACAATACTGTATTGGTTTGCCATACATTGACATGAATCTGCCATGGTTGTACATGAGTTCCCAATCTCAAACCCCTTCTCCCTCCCCATATCATCTCTCTGGGTATGTTCCTTCTATGCTTGCTTTCTACAGGTTTTTTTTTTTTTTAATAAATGGATGTTGGCTTTTGTAAAAGGCTTTCTCTGCATTTATGGAGATAATTATATGGCTTTTATGTTTCAATTTGTTAATGTGGTGTATCACATTGATTGATTTGCAAATATTGCAGAATACTTGCATCCCTGGGATAAAGCCCACTTGGTCATGATGTGTGATCTTTTTAATATGTTGTTGGATTTTGTTTGCTAGTATTTTGTTAAAGATTTTTGCATCTATGTTCATCAGTGATATTGACCTGTAGTTTTCCTTTCTTGTGGCATCTTTGTCTGGTTTTGGTATTAGGGTAATGGCAGCCTCATACAATGAGTTTGGAAGTTTACTTTCCTTTGCAATTTTCTGGAAGACTTTGTGTAGGGTAGATGTTATCTCTTCTTTAATTTTTGGTAGAATTCAGCTGTGAAGTCTTCTGGACCTCGGCTTTTGTTTGTTGGAAGATTTTTGATTACAGTTTCTATTTCCTTGCTTGTGATAGGACTATTAAGATTTTCTATTTCTTCTTGGTTCAATTTTGGAAAGTTATACTTTTCTAAGTTTTGTCCATTTCTTCCAAGTTGTCCAATTTACTGGCATATAGTTGCTGACAGTAGCTTTTTTTTTTATGATCCTTTGTATTTCTGTGTGTCTGTTGTGATTTCTCCATTTTCATTTCTAATTTTGTTGATTTGATTCTTCTCCCTTTGTTTATTGATGAATCTGGTTAATGGTTCATCAACTGTATTTATCTTCTCAAAGAACCAGCTTTTGGCTTTATTGATTTTGCTATGGTCTCAATTGTTTATTTTGCATTTATTACTGCCCAAGGGACTCTCAAGAGTCTTCTGCAACACCACAGTTGAAAAGCATCAATTCTTCAGCACTCTGCCTTCTTCACAGTCCAACTCTCACATCCATACATGACCACAGGAAAAATCATAGCCTTGACTAGATGGACCTTAGTCGGCAAAGTAATGTCTCTGCTTTTGAATATGCTATCTAGGTTGGTCATAACTTTTCTTCCAAGAAGTAGTGAAGTGAAGTGAAGTGAAGTCAGTTATGTCCGACTCTTTGCAACCCCATGGACTGCGTCTTTTAATTTCATGGCTGCAATCACCATCTGCAGTGACTTTGAAGCCCTGAAAAATAAAGTCTGACACTGTTTCCACTGTTTCCCCATCTATTTCCCATGAAGTGATGGGACCAGATGCCATGATCTTTGTTTTCTGAATGTTGAGCTTTAAGCCAACTTTTTAACTCTCCTCTTTCACTTTCATCAAGAGGCTTTTTAGTTCCTCTTCACTTGATGCTGGGAGGGATTGGGGGCAGGAGGAGAAGGGGACAGCAGAGGATGAGATGGCTGGATGATATCACTGACTCGATGGACGTGAGTCTGAGCGAATTCCGGGAGTTGGTGATGGACAGGGAGGCCTTGTGTGCTGCGATTCATGGGGTCACAAAGAGTCAGACATGACTGAGAGACTGAACTGAACTGCACTGATTACTGCCCTAATTTTTTATAATTTTTTTCCTTCTGCTAACCCTGGGGTTCTTCATTTCTTCCTTTTATAGTTGCTTTATGTGTACAGTTAGATTATTTATTTGACTTTTTTTCTTTTTTCTTGAGGTAAGCCTGTATTGCTGTGAATCTTCCCCTTAGCACTGCTTTTACAGTGTCCCATAGGTTTTGGGGTTGTTGTGCTTTCATTTTCATTCATTTCTGTGCATTTTTTGATTTCTTCTGTGATGTGTTGGTTATTCAAAAGCATGTTGTTTAGCTTCCATATGTTGGAATTTTCACTAGTTTTTTTTTTTTCTGTAATTGACATTTAATCTTACTACATTGTGATCAGAAAATATGGTTGGAATGATTTTAATTATTTTGAATTTACCAAGGCTAAACTTATGGCCCAGAATGTGATCTATCCTGGAGAAGGTTCCATGTGAACTTGAGAAAAAGGTGAAGTTCATTGCTTTGGGGTGAAATATCTTATTGATATCAATTAGGTCTAACTGGTCCATTGTATCATTGAAAGTTTGTGTTTCCTTGTTAATTTTCTGTTTAGTTGATCTATCCATAGGTGTGAGTGGGGTATTAAAGTCTCCCACAATTATTGTGTTTTAATTAATTTCCCCTTTCATACTTGTTAGCATTTGCCTTACATATTGTGGTGCTCCTATGTTGGGTGCATATATATTTGTCATTATTATATCTTCTTGGATTGATCATCTGATCATTATGTAGTGTCCTTCTTTGTCTCTTTTCACGGCCTTTATTTTAAAGTCTATTTTATCTTTATGGGGATCTCCTTGTATGTTATTTGTTGTTTTTCTCTTGCTGTGCTTCTTGACTTTCTTCAGCAATGCTCAGCAGGCTATACACAAGTGTGCAGAAAAACAGGCATTGGGACTTTTTCAGAGTTTAGGGTTGTGTGCAGCAGATATCCAGAGAGCCAAAGGGGCTAAGAATCCTAAGATGCTGTGCAAAATATTACTCAAATATATGAAACTATGGCTTCTAAAATAAGTACACAAGCAAATGAAACCAGAAATGGAGTGTTATCTGAAAAAAATACAGATTTAAAGGGAATTTAGTCATGGTGATGGTGAAGTATTGATTTACTAAATATGAAGAAGTCAAATATAATGAGGTGATAATATTGGAAGCAGAATTTCATAGATCAGTGCTTACAAGTCACAAATTCTAAACAGTGATAGGTAATAGGCTTCTGCCAGACTGAAAAATGACCAACTGACAAGGCATGAATTATACATGTATTAATATAATTGTTATTATTGCTGTTTAGAATGTAGAATTGTTGAAATGTATGTTCAAAGTTATATCTAGATTTTGGCATATATATGTCTTGGACTAGAAGGAGATCAAGCCAGTCAATCCTAAAGGAAATCAAACATGAATATTCATTGGAAGGACTGATGCTGAAGCTCCAATACTTTGGCCACCTGATGTGAAGAGCCAACTCATTGGAAAAGACCCTGATTCTTGGAAAGATTGAAGGCAGAAGGAGAAGAGGGTGACAGAGGATGAGATGGTTGAATGGCATCATTGACTCAATGGAAATGAATTTGAGCAAGCTCTGGGATATGTTGAAGTACAGGGAAGCCTGGTGTGCTGCAGTCCATGGGNTCTTGGAAAGATTGAAGGCAGAAGGAGAAGAGGGTGACAGAGGATGAGATGGTTGAATGGCATCATTGACTCAATGGAAATGAATTTGAGCAAGCTCTGGGATATGTTGAAGTACAGGGAAGCCTGGTGTGCTGCAGTCCATGGGGTCAAAAAGAGTCTTACATGATTGAGTGACCGAACAACAATTAAAAAAAAAAGTTCAAAGTTAGAGCTTCCCAGGTGAAGCTAGGGATAAAGAACCCTCCTGTATAAAAGAGTGGGTTCAGTCCCTGGGTCAGGAAGATCCCCTGGAGGAGAGCATGGCAACTCACTCTTATATTCTTGCCTGGAGAATCCCATGGACAGAGGAGCCTGGCAGGCTACGGTCCATAGGGTTGCACAGAGTCAGACACTACTGAAGCAAATTAACATGCACACACCAGGTTCAAAGTTATCAAGTTATACCCAGCGCTATTACAAATTTGAAAATCATGCTCAGAAAACTAGTAGGATGGGATGCGCACACACGCACACACACACACACACAAATTATGCATGGAAGCCTTACACTGCATGAAGCACTGTGATCAGGTGTAGTATATTCCCTTTGTTTACTCTTCCTATGACATTGTCACTTCTTGATTTTCTCAGTCTTTTCCCTTTTTCCTTAGGTGATTTTTTAAAGTAATTTTATTTATTTATTTTTGGCTGCACTGGATCTTTGTTGCTGCGTATAGGCTTTCCTCTAGTTGTAGCAAGTGGGGGCTACTCTAGTTGCAGTGCATGGGCTTCTCATTGCAGTGGCTTCTTACGTTAAGGAGCTCAGGCTCTAGGCACCCAAGTTTCAGTAGTTGCAGCTCATAGGCTTAGTTGCCCAGAAGCATGTGGGATCTTCCCTGACCAGGGATAGGATCTGTGTCCCTGGCATTGGCAGGCAGATTCTTAACGCTGGACCACTGAGGATGTCCCTTCCAGGTGATTTTTGAAGAAATAATTTTGGAACATCGAGGCTACCTTGCTATTGATGAAGTGAAAGTGTTCAGACACCTATGTAGTAAGTTTCCTTAACTTTTAAATATTTGGGGACTTGTTTGTGGGCATCTTTATGTTACAGATTAAGAGAAGGCACTAAAACCTAGGGAGAAGTCATGTTGCCATGAGCATTCTCTGACAAGTCTCTAGGTGTTGCTTTGCCAGCCCAGAAACTCAAAAACATATATTTCATGTGTAAATGTCATTGTAGGTTATGTTTTTTTAAATTGAAATATGTAGTCTTTTTTTAAAAAGAACAATCAAATAAATGAAACTAAGTCACTTGACCAAAGTCCTATAGGTACTGAGTGAAAAATGAGATCTGAGGATAGGTTGAAATTTATGTAATTCTCTAGCCACTAGGTTATGTTTTCTCAAATAATTTACCTTGGCATAAAATGATATCAGTTGGCTGATGAACCCACCATGGTTTCTGTCNGACCAAAGTCCTATAGGTACTGAGTGAAAAATGAGATCTGAGGATAGGTTGAAATTTATGTAATTCTCTAGCCACTAGGTTATGTTTTCTCAAATAATTTACCTTGGCATAAAATGATATCAGTTGGCTGATGAACCCACCATGGTTTCTGTCCCCACTGTAGCTAGTTTATACAGTATTCGTAAAATCCATGATTAGTATGTCATGTCCTTGCCTTACCACAAGATATTTGATAACCATATATAACCTGTAAATATGAGCTTTACTAATGACAACCCATTCTAGTATTCTTGACTGGGAAATTCCATAGACAGAAGAGTATGGTGGGCAACAGTCCATGGGGTTGCAAAGAGTCAGACATGACTCAGTGACTAAACAACAACAATTACAACAACAACAACGTTTACAGGGTCATGAAGTTAGATAATGGCGAAGTGAACCTGCTAAATAACTGACTTGCCGGAGAATCACTTTGAATTCTGAAAGTAGATTTGCATTTAGGCTTAAATAGATGCTCATTACGGGCTTTTGTGATGGCTTAGATGGTAAAGAATGCATCTGCCATGCAGGAGATCCAAATTCAGTCACTGGTCTGGGAAGATCCCCTGCAGAAGCAAATGGCTACCCACTTCAGTATTCTTGCCTGGTGAAATTCCATAGACAGAGGAGCTTCTTGATAATGGTGAAGGAGAAGTGTGAAAAATCTGGCTTAAATCTCAATATTAAAAAAAAAAAAAGCAAAGATATCACTTTGCTGACAAAGGACCCATACACTCAAGGCTATGGGCTTTTCATTAATCATATGTGGATATGAGAGTTGGACAATAAAGAAGGCAGAGCACTGAGAATTGATGCTTTTGAACTGTGGTGCTGAAGAGGACTCTTTAAAGTCCTTTGGACAGCGAAGAGATTGAGCTAGTCCAATCTTAAAGGAAATCAACTCTGAATATTCATTGGAACGACTAATGCTGAAGCTGAAGCTCCAATACTCTGGCTGCCTGATGGAAAGAGCTAAAAGACCCTGATGCTGGGAAAGAATGAAAATAGGAGAAGAGGGTGACAGAGGATGAGATAGTTGGATGGTATCACTGATTCAATGGACATGAACTTGGGCAAACTCTGGGAGATGGTGAGGCACATGGAACCCTGGTGTGCTGCAATCCATGGGGTCGAGAAGAATTGGACACTACTTGGTGACTAAAGAGCAACAAGATACTCATTTTACTTCTTTATGTCAGTCTATTTGGCTTTAGTCTACATCTACAAGGTCCCAGAGACAAGAGGGAAATGAAAAGTTTTCCAAACACAATACTTTATTAACTGAACAGCTCAGTTCCTCAACATGTCAGCATGACAGGAAAAGCAAACATTTCTGAATTTTTGACTGATCTTGCACTGAGTAAATAGGTCATGTTGATTGATTTACCAAAAGAATATAGTAAAAAGCCCTAAACCTAAAATTCTTTATCAGATATGAAAATCTACACTTTTAACATCATACAGCTATGTTCATTTTCATACACTTCTGCCATGNATTTTTGACTGATCTTGCACTGAGTAAATAGGTCATGTTGATTGATTTACCAAAAGAATATAGTAAAAAGCCCTAAACCTAAAATTCTTTATCAGATATGAAAATCTACACTTTTAACATCATACAGCTATGTTCATTTTCATACACTTCTGCCATGGCTACAATTTCAAGTCAGATTTTAATGCAATTAACATAAATAAATTATATATATATATATGTATTAATATGTATATGTATCAGTCATTCAGTCAGCATGCCATTCTTCCTTGTCCATCACCAACTTTATATAATCACTAATAAAAATTGTTCCAGTTCAGCTTTGTTCTTTTTATCAAAAGAAATGACACAAAGTCTACTCTATCTCAGATGTCTAGAGAAAAATGTCTGACTCAAATGACGGGTAAATTCTATCACTCAGTTATTAGAGTGAAACTATTGGTTTAATGATGTTTTCTTTCTCCACTTAACTGACTGGTTATTTGACTGAAGTCATTACATCAGTTGGTAGTTCAGATTATTACAAATCTGTAATAATTATCTAGATAGAACA
>SJYV01025261.1:0-13501 GCA_006410875.1 Neotragus pygmaeus
ATTCATGTTGAAATATGGCAAAACCAATACAGTATTGTAAAGTAAAATAATAATAATAAAATTTTAAAAATAAAATAAATAAATAAAAAGTGAATTATTGGATGGATAGAAGGAAAGACAGATGAATAGCTGTGTAATAAAGGACATTTAGCAAAATATCAGTGTAAATGGTATATAATATTAGTACATTTTATTAGTTATATATTAATGTCAATGGCAGGTGTATAGATGTTCAATGGAAAATTCAACTTTTTAATATATTTGAAAATATTTGTAATAAAATATTGGGAAAGATAAATCATGATCAAACATGGTTTATTTCTTCCAGGAATGCAAAGATGGTTTAACTTCAGGAAATTGATCAATTCACATTAAGGGCTTAAGGAAAAGTTAACAGGTGCAGAAAGAACATGTGGTGAAGCTTTAGCATTTCAGGTCTTTCTAAACTGCTCAGAGAACTAGGAATAAGAAGAAGCTTTCTTAACTTGGTGGTCTTCAAATAAACTAGAGCAGGTTCCTCACATCACAGACATTGGAATCCTCTCTGCCCCTCCATGACTGTTCAAGGTCCTCACACAGCAATCATAAGCAAACAAGAAAGAAGGCATCAAGAATGAAAGGAAGGAATTGACTTACTGTTATTCATAAGAATAAAATAGAATAACAACAAACAAAGAAAAATGAGAATGATTATATGGTGGTCACTCATAAATAACAATTCAAACAACAACAAAATAATAAGTAAATTCAGTAAGATGCCAGATTAGAGATTAACTCAGAGCATCCCTCTACATTGACAGCAATCAATCAGAAAAAGTAATAAAAAATAAGATGCCATTCACAGTAGAAGCAAGTCCCCCCAGTACCTAGGAATTAGTCTAATAAAGAATTCACAAGACTTTTCAGGAAAATGGTTGGTCACTGTTAAAAAGCATGAAACGTGATGACTAAAAGTGAGATGGATGGGGCAGCTCAACGCTGTAAGGACAGCAGTTCTTTGTTTTGTCTTTAGAGTCGATCCAATTCCAGTCAAAATCTCATCAGTGTGTGTGGAGGACCTCATTAATTTATTCCAGCAGGGATGTGGCTGAACACAACTAAGACATTTTTGAAAAGAAGAGCAAGGCTACTAAGCACTGTGTGTGCTAAGTCGCTTCAGTTGTGTCCAACTCTTTGTGACTCCACAGACTGTAACCCGTAAGACTTCTTTGTCCATGGGATTCCCCAGGCAAGAATACTGGAGTGGGTGGCCATGCACTCCCCCAGGGGATCTTCCTGACCCAGAGACTGAACCGGAGTCTCTTACATCTAACCTGCACTGGCAGGTGGGTTCCTTACCACTAGTACCACCTGGAAAGCCCACTAAACCAGACTGCTGCAAAACTACAGGAATGAAGCCGGTGGAAGAGATCATGGTGTGAGTGTGGCATGCGGAGCAGAGCTCAGAAAGAGGTGCAGGTGGCCATAGGTCTCGTTTCTGGAGAAGGGACAGACAGTGGTCTGGGTGCATTTGGAAAACAGACTCCTTCTTGGGGGGGGGGGACCCCTGTACACATGCTCTTTTGTTGGATCAAGGCCTGGATGTGAATGATAAAACCATATCAGTTTTATTAATGGAAGGGCATGTGGGGGTGATATCTTTGTCATCTGGGGGGCAGTAATAAATTCTTACATTAGACCTTGTAGCTGGAAATTCTTTCCTTGTAGCTGGAAATTAAGGGATCTGGCTCCATTGTAATTGGAGACTTAAACAGATATAAAATAAAAATTTGTTGCTGTTCAGTCGCTCAGTCATGTCTGACTCTTTGCAACCCCATGAGTTGCAGCTTGCCAAGCTTCCCTGTCCTTCACTATCTCCCGGAGTTTGCTCAAATTCATGTCCATTGATTCGGTGATGCTATCTAACCATCTCATCCTCTGTTGCCCTTTCTCCTTTTGCCCTCAATCTTTCCCAGCATCAGAGTCATTTCCAATGAGTTGGTTCTTCACATCGGTGGCCAAAGTATTGGAACTTCAGCCTCAGCATCAGCCCTTCCAAAGAATATTCAGTGTTAATTTCCTTTAGATTGACTGGTTTGATTTTCTTGCTCTCCAAGGGACTCTCAAGAATCTTCTCTAGCACTGCAATTCAAAAGCATTAATTCTTTGGCAAAATAGATAAAGATATCTGGTCTAGTGAAGAATATGGTGGGGAAAGTTCGTGGCATGGAGAAGCTACAACTAAAATGACTGAGTGNCTCTGTCTCTTATACACATCTACTGAAGAAAATGGCACATTCAAAGCCTATCTCTTTGTGACCATGTTAGCGAAAGGTATGTGTGTGGGGTCTGGCTGCTCACTGCTTAAAAGCCAGTAAACAGGTCAGGTTGATGGAAAAGAAAGTTTGCTTTATTTCATATGCTGGCAACTGGCAGGGGCAGTGGCAGACATATGTTCAAGGCCAACGTTCACCCCCCATGACAAGCAGGTGGTGAGAGGTTTATAGACAAAGCGGGAGGGGGTTACATGCAGAAATAGTACAGTCATCTTCAAATTGGTCATCACTGGTCTGACGAATGTCATCTTGGTTATTTTCAATTCAGTTCAGTCGCTCAGTCACGTCTGACTCTTTGCTACCCCATGGACTAGAGTACACCAGGCTTTCCTGTACATCATCAACTCCTGGAACTTGCTCAGACTCATATCTATTGAGTCGGCGGTGATGCCATCCAAAACATCCACTGGTTCTTTCAGATATAGTTAATCTTTAGTGCTGGGGTGGACTTGTTCCCATGTCTTTGCGGTCATTTCTCAGAACTGTGGAGGCTCAAGTCCTGGGTACAGTGTGGTCATCATGTAGTTCACTGCTCCACCTGGTGTTTTGTATCTATAAGCAGCTCCCAGGACATGGCTCAGAATATCACCCATAACCTTTGAGAGAGAACTAAAGGTCCTTACTGTGCTTAATGGTTACATTATTATTATTTAGTCTCCTCTGAATGTCTTCCTTTGTTTCCACGTTTCTTGCTTCTCCAATTAAACGTATTCTTTGACTAAAGTTTTCCACAGGCAAAAGGCAGGCAGAAGACACAGTGAGGGGCAAGGATCATAGCATCTTCTCTGTTTCAACCACAGCCCTAGGGCCCCCTCGGGACTTGGTAGGGGCTGGTGCAAGGAGAGGCTCTGAAGAACATGCTTCATTAACTGCATGATTAACCCACCTCTGCTCAGAGCTGATGCAATTACCAACTGCAGAGCTATTGAGTTCTTGTGGGTGGTGATTCTGAAACCACTGAAACCTAAGGTTAGTGCCTCTGGGGTGGCACTCAGAGTTCAGAGCCTGAGTGATTGCTCAGACTCAAAGTCTATGAACTGAGGCTCTATCGCATGTGGAGCTTTGGTGCAGCTGAGTCCTGCCCGCAGACCAGCCTAAGAACACTGGAAATACAGCAAAATGTGTTCCTCCTTTAAAATCAAAGACTCTATGAACAGATCTCTTTTCCTTGTCATCGAATGCTTCCCAATCTGGGCATGCTAACCAAGGTGGCTGCAGTCTGCAGGCATTGTCTGAGGCCTTGCCAGGGCCCAGGATTGGAGTGAGGCCTGTGCCTGTGTATAAGCTCTGTATTTCCCCTCTCTATAACTCAACAGATGCTCAGCTAATATTTATTGAATGGCTGAGTGGCACTGGACTAAATGTTGAAGAGAAATTGTCTTAAATATAAAGAAATGTTTCTGAGAACATCGTTTAGCTAATATTTTTGTTTTAAAGGCAACTGTTTTCAGCACTTAGCAAGGCAAGATTTGATTTTGACAAACAAGCAGCTTATCACCAACAAATATGTCACAGCAAACACTGCAAATCTCTAGCTCTGAGGATACACAAGACAAACCACAAAGTACCTACATGTAGCTTCTTAATAAGTCTTAATCAAACCCACATGAGGAGACAGGATGTTCATATGGTTTATCATTGGCAGTTTTTTCATTAAAATCACACAGCAATATCTGAGGAAGAAAATTTGTGATTAAAAAAGTACAGCTGCACCATCGATATGACATAAGGAAGGAGATGAGGGGCCAAAAGATTTCTTTGGCTTAAAATAACAGAATTAGTCTTTCACTTTTTGAAGGAGAGTCCTCTTGGGCTGATCTTGAAAGATGATGTGGAGATCAGGACAACTCAACTGTCCTGCACAGCAGTTAGAACTGTGAACTGATAATTTTGGATAATGTTGCTCTTTGAGTCCCTTCTTGTTCCTCTTTCTGAATCTACTGTAGGTTTTTACATGTTTGTTGCCACATGGCTCACATAAAACATCTTAGAGGGACAGCAGTATATACTGCACTGATGACAAGTTAATTCCAATGACATGCAAAATTCTACCTTTTTAGCCCCTTCTACGTATTTTGTTTTTGATGTCAATTTACCTCTCTATATATTGTATATCCATAACAAAATATTTTTCTCTATAGCTATTTTAATACTTTCTTTAGACTAAAGCTAACTGGTTAGCACATTACCATATTACAGCATTAGAGTATGCTGAATTGGATTCAGTATTTACATTTACAAGTCTGCTGCATATTTCTACTTCTTTCATATAAAAATCAGCATCCTTTGTTTAGTTTGAAGAATTGCCCTCAGCAATCTTGTAAGACAAGCCTAATGTTGGGGAATTCCATTAACTGTTATTTCCCTCAACAGGATATTCATGATTTGACTCTATATTTGGAAAGTCTATATTATCTTCATTTATGAAAAACAAGCTTCCTGAGAAAATTATTCTTGGTTGGTAGGTTTTTGGTTTTTTTTTTTCATAAGATTGAATATATCATCCCTTTCTTTCCTGGACTGTCAGGTTTCTACTAAGAAGTCCACTGATATTTTTAAGGGAATTTCTTTTTTATGAGCATTTACTTTCCTCTTGCTGCTTATAGAATTCTCTCTTTTTCTTGATTACAAGTAATGTGTCTTGGGGATGATCATTTTGAATGAACTTGGAGGAGTGACCTATTAGCTACATGAACTTGGATGTCTAAATCTCATCAGATTTGGGACTTTTCTGGACTTTTAGTGCATTCTCTGTCCCTTTCTCCCTCTCTTCTCCTTCCGGGACTCCAATAATGTGCAGGTTGTTTCTGTGAATGTTACCCCATAGTTCACACATGTTCTTTCACACTTTTTCATTCCTCTTTTCCTTTGTCCCTTGGCTGGGTAATCTCAATGGTCCTGCCTTCTAAGTTACCTAGTCTTCTGCTGTTGTTGATGCTCTAGGTAGCATTTTTCATTTTGTTGCATTTCATTCATTGTAGTCTTAAGCAACTGATCCAACCAGTCCATCCTAAAGGAAGTCAGTCCTGAATATTCATTGGAAGGGCTGATGCCGAAGCTGAAACTCCAATATTTTGACAATGTGATGCAAAGAACTGACTCATTAGGAAAGACCCTAATGCTGTGAAAGATTGAGGGCAGGAGGAGAAGGGGATGACAGGGGATGAAACAGTTGGATGATGGCATCACCAATTCAATGGACATGAGTTTGGGCAAGCTCTAGGAGTTGGTGATGGACAAGGAAGCCTGGCGTGCTGCAGTCCATGGGTTCACAAAGAGTTGGATACGACTGAACAAACCACTGAACTGAACTGAATCTTAAGCATCTGAATTTCTGTTTGGTTCATTTTTCTGTTTTGTTCCTTCTGTTATTCTCTTTGCCTCACTGCAAAGCTTGAGGGATCTCAGTTTCCCTACTGGCATTGAATCCAGCCCACAGCAGCAATTGCATCGAATCCTAACCACAAAACCATCAGCAAACTCCCTGTTTACTTCCTTTTTTATGATTTCTATCTCTGTTTAAAAACATCTGAATTTATTCTGTGAAGTAACACCCTCACTCAACAATTACTGAGCCTGAGCTCTAGGACCCACAAATCACAAGTAGGAGGCGATGTTGCAACCCCTGAAGCCTGGGTGCCTAGAAACTCTTCACAATAAGAGAAGCTCTCGCATAGAGAAACCTGCTGCCCACAAAGAAGAGTAGTGCCTGCTTGCTGCATTTAGAGAAATCCATGTGCAGCAACAAAGACTCAGTGCAACCAAAAATTAAAAACAATAATAATGATGATAATTTTTTTCATCTTATTTTCTTCATATAGTGTCTTCCTGAATTTAATCGTTTATCTGTGTTTTCTTGGAGTTCACTGAGCTTCATGTGTGCCTTATTTCATCATATGTCATCTATTCCACCACTTCCCAAGTGAATAGCCATGTGAGCTGCCCTGGAAGAAGCCCTGGGCATCTTCCCATCCCCAAGCACAGCCTAGAACTATGAAGAGTGCAAGTGTGAGTGTAGGTTGGAGCCCTAGAAACAGTCCAGAGTCATCAACCAAGTAACTGGGTGGGTCCAACTCACAACCAGGCCAGCACTCTCAGGTTTTTTATTAGTTCAGCAGCTTCTCCACTTGTCCACAATGGAATTGGCCGGGGGGTGGGGGGTGGAGGGGTGTTGCGGGGATACTGCTGTATAAACGTAATCTTTACTTTGCCACTTCTTCATGACAGCTGTCTCTACCCTGAGGACTCACAGCAGGATCACAACTACATTTTCAGTAGTAACCAGATTAAAGCAATCTTGAAACAATCTTGAAACATCTGAAAAAATAGATGTTTTCAAAGAAGCCCCTTGGTCTGAAATTCTTCCTCTAAGAGATCAGTCATGTCAGACGCCTCCATCCATATCTCTGAAACATAAATAGCCAAATGTCCCTGATCTTTCTATGTACATCCATTCTTCTGGATCCCCTCTGCCTAGGTCTCCACATTCTTGCCCTCTTGTTCCACCTGAATACAGGTGTGGGTGAGCACGAGTTTGCCCTCCATCAACTTGAAGATGTTTATGAACTGATATAATTCACTTAGAAGGAGAGATCCTTGGGGAGACAAGAAATAGCAGCATCCTGAAGAAATAGCAGGAAGAGACGGAGAAGAAAGAATGGATTTATAAGGATTGGATAATCAAAAGGACATGGGAGACGAGCAAAGAGGTGTCTGTATCCACTAAAGGAATAAATGAGAGATGAAAAAGGAAAAGGTAGTTATATACAGTTAGATTTTTAATTGGCCCTTGAATATTGAGGCAGGATAAGAAAAGCTGTATCCATTTTTTCCCACCAGCCAACCTTCCACTTTGAAGCTCACACCCAGTCTGGTGTTCAAGAACAAGTTACAAACTCAGAGATGTTTAGTACTCCTTTATTTGTTTGTTTTTCCCATGAGTTCATCTTGTTAGGAAGGGGTGTGTGAATGTAGACCAAGCTTATATCCTTTTCTAAATAAGAGTGACCTGGAATACTTGTGAGCATACCTTCATTAGCCTCTGAGATAGGTGAGAAAGCAGGTCANCCTTTATTTGTTTGTTTTTCCCATGAGTTCATCTTGTTAGGAAGGGGTGTGTGAATGTAGACCAAGCTTATATCCTTTTCTAAATAAGAGTGACCTGGAATACTTGTGAGCATACCTTCATTAGCCTCTGAGATAGGTGAGAAAGCAGGTCACCTCACTCATCTTGCATTTCCTTTGAGGAAGATGGCATTTGAGGGCCAATCCTCTAAAAGCATTTGACGTGGAACTTGCTAAATTAACAGCACAGCAAAAAGTTAATTATGCAGAATATTTCATTTTGAGCAATTTTCATATGACACAATTACAGGTCAGCATTACTCTATTGAAATACAGGCAATTAGAATATCTGAGGCTTCATCTCATATTTAATACAGCATCAGGAGAAAGTCACTGGGGTTGCTCCCAGGGCACTGAGTTCAACATCATCGTACCCAGCATCCCCTTTCTTCTCCTGGAGCAGCCAGAGGCTCTCTTCTCCTTCCCCAGGATCAGCACCCTCTCCGGAGAAGTTCAGACAAGAGCCTGAAATAGAAAAGAGAAGTTTGATTAGAACTGAGACACGAGGATGGGACAGAACCCTCTGGTGGAAGGGAGTCAAGCAAGTGCTTATGACAAACCATCCCTGCGACCCAGGTGTGGGGAGGGAGGCTCAGGCTATTTCACATGAGTCCCGGTGAGGATGGGTCCCAGCTGTCCTCTCAGATCCAGTCATGTGGTCTCCTGGGCCGCAGTGTATGTGGAAATCCTGCATCACAGGAGACCTGTGCTCAGGAGCTCTGGGAGACATGCTTCCAGGCAACACAATACCAAGGAGATGCCCAGCAATGGTAAGAATCATAAAAAGGAATTTAAATTGTTCTCCTTTCACAGATGATAGATTCAATTTCACAATAAGAGGGAGACTGGAAACAGGAAAAATCTGGATTCCTCACTCACAACCCAAGTCTGCTCTTAGTTGACTTGACTCCTGTTCCCAAATGTCCACAAATAGTATCACAGGTGCAGCCACAGAAACTACACAGGCCCTCAGATGGAGAAATACTCTTTTCTAGAGAACGAGTGTCTTCTTGCAGCTACGGAAATATCAGTTTATTGTGATACACACAGTCAAAGGCTTTGGCTTAGTTAATAAAGCAGAAATATATGTTTCTCTGGAACTCTCTTGCTTTTTCGATGATCCAGCAGATGTTGGCAATTTGATCTCTGGTTCCTCTGCCTCTTCTAAAGCCAGCTTGAACATCTGGAAGTTTACAGTTCATATATTGCTGAAGCCTGGCTTGGAAAATTTTGAGCCTTACTTTGCTAGCGTGTGAGAGGAGTGCAATTGTGTGGTAGTTTGAGCATTCTTTGCCATTGCCTTTCTTTGGGATTGGAATGAAAACTGACTCTTTCCAGTCCTGTGGCCACTGCTGAGTTTCCAAATTTGCTGGCATATTGAGTGTAGCACATTCACAGCATCATCTTTTAGGATTCGAAAGAACTCAACTGGTATTCCATCACCTCCACTAGCTTTGTTCGTAGTGATGCTTCCTAATAAAGCCCACTTGACTTCACATTTCAGGATACCTGGCTCTATGTTAGTGATCACACCTTTNATCTTTTAGGATTCGAAAGAACTCAACTGGTATTCCATCACCTCCACTAGCTTTGTTCGTAGTGATGCTTCCTAATAAAGCCCACTTGACTTCACATTTCAGGATACCTGGCTCTATGTTAGTGATCACACCTTTGTGATTATCTGGGTCATGAAGATTTTTTTGTATAGTTTTTCTGTGTATTCTTGCCACCTCTTCTTAATATCTTCTGCTTCTGTTAGGTCCATAATATCTCTGTCCTTTATTGTACCCATCTTTGCATGAAATATTCCCTTGGTATGAGTAATTTTCTTGATGAGATCTCTAGACTTTCCCATTCCATTATTTTCCTCTGTTTCTTTGCATTGATCAGTGAGGAAGGCTTACTTATCTCTCATTCTTATTCTTTGGAACTCTATATTCAAATGGATATTATCTTTTCTCCTTTGGTTTCACTTCTCCTCTTTTCTCAGCTATTTGTAAGACCTCCTCATGTTTGAGGAGGCCTCTGAGGAGGCCATTTTGCCTTTTTGCATTTCTTTTTCTTGGGGACGGTCTTGATCCCTGCCTCCTCTACAATGTCATGAACCTCCATCCATAATTTATCAGGCACTCTGCCCATCAGACCTAATGCCCTGAATTTGTCACTTCTACTGTATAATCATAAGAAATTTGATTTAGGTCATACCTGAATGGTCTAGTGGGTTTCTCTACTTTCTTCAGTTTAAGTCTGAATTTGGCAATAAGGAGTTCATGATTTGAGCCACAGTCAGCTCCCGGTCTTGTTTTTGCTGACTGTATAGAGTGTCTCCATCTTTTTCTGCAAAGAATATAATCAATCTGATTTTGGTACTGACCATCTGATGATGTCCACATGTAGAGTCCTCTCTTGTGTTCTTGGAAGAGGGTGTTTGTTATGACCAGTGTGTTCTCTTGGCAAAACTCTATTAGCCTTTGCCTTGCCTCATTTTGCACTCCATGGCCAAATTTGGCTGTTACTCCAAATTTGCATTTGGAGTATGTCTTGACTTTCTACTTTTGTATTCCAGTCCCTTATAATGAAAAGGACATCTTTTTCAGGTGATAGTTCTAAAAGGTCATGTAGGTCTTCATAGAATGGAAACTTCAGCTTCTTCAGCATTACTGATTCGGCATAGACCTGGATTACTGTGATACTGAATGGTTTGCCTTCATGTATGTGACAGTGCAAAGATATTATTAAAACACTTGTTCCACCTTTGAATTTGGTTCAGTTCAGTTCAGTCATTCAGTCATGCCTGAGTCTGCGACCCCATGGACTGCAGCACACCAGGCTTCCGTGTCTATCACCAGCTCCCAGAGCTTGTTCAAACTCATATCCATCGAGTCGGTGATGCCATCCAACCATCTCATCCTCTGTCATCTTCTTCTCCTCCTGCCTTCAATTTTTCCCAGCATCAGGGTCTTTTCTAAGAGTCAGTTCTTCACATCAGTTCGCCAAGGTATTGGACCTTCTACTTCAGCTCAGTCCTACCAATGAATATTAAAGATTGATTTCCTTTAAATTGACTGGGTTGACCTCCTTGCCATCCAAGGGTCTCTGAAGAGTCTTCTCCAACACTACAGTTTAAAAGCATCAATTCTTCAGCACTTAGCTTTCTTTTAAATATGCTCAATCAATCAATAAGTTTCTCTTTCGGCCATGACACAATGCTTGCAGGATCTTAGTTCCTTGACCAGGGTTGAACCTAGGCCTTAGTAGTGAAAGTGCAGAATCCTAACCTCTGGACCACCAAGAAATTCCCTAATCTATAAATCTTCATGCAAGTATATCACATATAAAGTAATAAGTTTATGTCACATTATGGAGACATAAATGTCAAAAGCAGAGTGATTCCTCACTCCTTGCAAGGAGTCTGACAGCATTAAATATGGCATATGGTCAAGAGGATGCTACCAAATGTATGAGATTACCTATATTTTGAATCTCTAGGGAGGCTGGGCTTTGAGGAGCACAAATCCACTCTTTCCAGATAGAAAGATTGCAGGAGACCAACTGACCCCACTCACCAGTCTGAGAGGACCTCGCCCCATCGTCCTTCTCTGGGGGCACTTCCTCCTCGCTCCCCTGAGAGGCAGGAGGAGTTCCAGGCACTGGTACTTCTTCAACATCATCATAATTTTCAGCAGGGACATCAGTCCTCTGATCTGGGGGTTCCAGGAGCAGACAAGGGAGTGTATGAAACTGCAGTAAAAGGGTTGTTCTGGGGAATACCTAAGATACCTTCTGACCCAGAGTTTCTGAGTTTCTGAATAGAGACACCAGTCATTCCTTGTTTCAAAAGACTTTTTTTTCTAAGACTATGTTTCATTTTGATGTGTCCATAAGCCAAAACATGATTTTACATATCTTAAAATATTCTGATGGAAACTACATAGCTCAAAGCAACACTTCCACCCTTGAGCATTGCTAAAGGACTTTGAAAAATTGTGCTTTACAGATATTATTTTTTATTTTATTTTATTTTTACTTTATTTTACTTTACAATACTCTATTGGCTTTGCCATACAGATGTTATTTTTTAAAAACATTGTGTGCCTGTGGTGATTGTGGACACAGAGAGAGCAGCCCCGACGTGCGACATCATGGAACAGCCAGAGGAGAAGGACGAGCCCCATCTGGACACAAGGGATGCCTCTGGTCCGTCAAAGGAAAAGCATTCCCCTTAAGTCTCCCCTGAGGGAAACTCTCCTCCCCAAAGCCCTGCCAAGGCAGGTCCACCTCTAATTCCTGGAGTGGACCTGTAGTCACTGTTGTCCTCACCATCTCTGGTGTAATTCGGCAGTTTAGTCAGTGAGAAATCTGAAGGAAGCCTCATGTGGAGACAAACATCACACAACACAGAGAATGATTCTCCCCACACCCACGGGACCTGTGTTAAGGCTGAGAAGGGATGGGCCTGGCTTCTGCAGTGTAGACAGAGGCTGGGAGATCACGCGACTCTGAGAGGCCATCCTGCCCCTCTGGAGGAGCCGTCTCTGTAGGCCTGGGGCACACATGGGGTCTGCAGATGCTGAGAAGATGTGCACAGCCAGTGGGTGGTGACAACCAGAGATCCCAGGAGGGCAGATAGAGACACTCACCTGGGCTGCCCAGACCTTCCTTCTGTGTCAGAAGGTAATCGAGCTCCTCATACACGGCTTCAGCAAGAGCATCTTCATAACTAGATAAGGCTGAGAGATCCCCCAGCAGGTCAGAGAAGCTTCCCCAGACACCCCGATCCAGCCCGCCCGCCTCATCTCCCTGTGCTCACACGGGGGCTGCCAGGACTCAGCGTTGTCTCCCACCCCAGGCACCAGGTCACACCTTCCCCCTCATTTGACCCCAAATACAGCTCAGCGCCAACTCTATCTGGTCTCACAGGAGAGGCCATGACTCATGAGAGTTCACGCCCCAGTCCTAAGAACCTCTGTCTGTCCAGCCCTTAGAGCTCAGCACAGAGCACATGGAGTCTGCAACTCAGAACAGTACCTGGCCCAGGTTCCCCTCCTCACACCTGCCCCATCTCCTGCCTCCACACACTCTCCCTGGCCTGTTCCCTCTGCAGCCCACCTCTGCGCTCTGCTCTCCATCTGAGCAGCTGAGTCACCAGGATGACGAGGACCAGGAAGAGAAGGGCTCCCAGGATGAGGCAGAGGACCCCAGGCAGGGAGAAGATGCCAGGGAGAGAATTTGAGGTTGTTCTGGTCCCTAGGAGAACAGGAAAAAGGGCTGGAGATAGTCTTGGGAACAGAGAAATCTCCTGTGTCAGCATTTTCAGGAGCTCCAGACAGTGGTGTCTCAGCCTCAGGCAGTGTCAGGGCTCCCCCGGGCCTCATCCTGAGACAAGTCAACTCCACTCTGGCCAGTGGGGCCCCGAGGCAGAGATGGGGATTGTCAGGGAGCTGCCCTGCAGAGACAGCCTCTGAGGACCCAGCTCATCCCCTCTCCTTGGGCTTCAGGAGACAGAGCATCAAACATCCAGGGACCTACACCTCACTGATGAGGAGCAACACACAGGGGCAGGTGGGAGTTCCTTAGATTCTACAACATGGGAACCAGACTTCTTTGGACCCCAGGCAGGAGAAGATTTAACCCTGGACATCAAGGCCGGGGATTGCCCCAGTGTAATGCCCTGGCTGCTCCCCAACAGCCACGGCTCCTCAGACTCTTTTCTCTTCTGAGCTGTCAGAGAGCCCACAGAACAGGTCCCCAATATTTGAGTATTCTCCCCTGCCCGTGGATGGTCACAGTACCTGCTGTAGTCGTGGGCAAAGTGGTCCTTACACCTAAAGAGAAAAACAGTAGTGTGGGGAAGAGAATTGACCAGAACGCAGGCAAACCTTTTCCTTCCTGAGCCTGAAATCACCCCTCAGTCTCCACAACATCAGTGTCCAGTCCTCCCAGCTCCCTCATCCTAGATCAGAGCCCCAGACACTCTCTGAACATAAACTCCTCACCACGCCCGGCCCAGCCCACTGCCCGGCGCTGCCCCAGCTCACCCAGGGTGGACCCCGAGCCCCTCG
>SJYV01025262.1:0-10274 GCA_006410875.1 Neotragus pygmaeus
TTTTTTTTTTTTTTTTGCAATTTGTGATTCGAAGTCATGAGGTAGATTAAGAAAAGGCAAATTTTCAAGTTTTCAATTGTACTGAAAAGTGTTTATTCATGTTGGAATATTCTAACATGCTTTCATCTACATTTCTTTAAGGGACAAAAAAGTCTGAATTTTCCTTTAGGCCTACATGACAAGTATTTCCTTTTAACACTTCAATAAAAAATATACAGAAATTTTCCATAGCTCCAAAAGGCTGAAGAGCAGGACAAAATTTCCACTGAATATTGCAAGTTGGCCTCCCAGAGGGAGCAGTCTTGGTGAGAAAACTAGTTCTCTTTTACAAGGTTTGGAAGCCCATTAAAATTTCTCCATCTCCCCAAACATTCTCTGACCAAGGGCAAAAATGTCCCACACTATTGGAGGAAAAAAAAAAAATCAAAAACACGCTGCCTGTGACTTAGAGAAATATTAGAACAAACTATTTGAGCCTCATGCATCTTCAAGGACAACATCAAAGGGCTTTTATACTTTTATACTTGGGAGAAGATGAAGTAACGTTCCCTCATCTTGGTTTATCAAATATAACCGATGAGTTCAGTTCAGTCGCTCAGTCGAGTCTGACTCTTTGCGACCCCATGGACTGCAGCACGCCAGGCTTCCCTGTGCATCATCAACTGCCAGAGCTTACTCAAACTCATGTCCACTGAGTCAGTGATGCCATCCAACCATCTCATCCTCTATTTCTGCCATGCAACATTAGTTAGCATGCAAAATCTGAATGGGAAATTGCTTTCAAATTTTTTTTTGGTTAACCAAGGACTGTCATTTGTCATTTTGTCACCTTTGATAGCTGGCAGTCCCATGCTCTGATAACGAGTAGAGGTTTTCTTAAGAGTTTGCTTTCTAATTTCTTTCTTAGCAAAATTCCCCACTAGTAGCATTTTCCTTCCTGTGGTCCTCAGAGGATGTGATGGGGGTGGGGAGTTGTTGCACATTACAAGCTGTTTAGTATGGTCCGCAGCTGTAGTAAAATGCTTATTTTCCGCTTTAAGGAAGTCGCTTCAGCTTGCAACACTGCCTTATTACAGCCATTAAGAGATTTCGCTTTTGTGAATGAATAAGTTAATAAAACAGGTCCAAATGGGTTCCGTTATTAGAAGCAATTCTCCAAACTCTACATGGAAAGCACTATTCTTGGAGATGCCTGATGAGCTGATCTCCATACACTTCATCAAATATGTGTATCAGCATTTTGCTGTTGTTTTCCTGAGAACACTCTTCCAGGAGTGTTCTGACCCAGGAGTGGCATACTCTCTAATTCTCATCTCCTCTATTTCATCTTTCAGCCAGGATTACAGCTATGAGAAGCAATGAAGAGTGGGGGAAATGTAAAATACTATTCTTTAATAATCAGGGCTGTTGTCATAGAAATAGCAGCGTAACTGGAAAGAGTGTTTCAAGGAACTATGGGGTCCCTGCTGTTCCATCTGTCTCACGATTGTTAACTCACGTTTTTTGTTCATCTCCATACCCCCGGTACTGGGATATAACCTCCTCACCCCTCTCTCCCCAGCAGGATTATTCCCAAGAAATGTCTAGACACTGTGGTCAGTTTTCTGCTCTTCCCACTGCAGTGGCCTCCTCCACTGTCTTCTGAGAGTTCAACCAGAACAACTTTTCATCCCAACATTAACTGTGATCATTTTCTCCTTTCCCAACTGTAAGCCAGTCCAACAGGCTGGGCCAACAGGTAAAGACTTTCTCATTCATCTTCTTTTGTTTCTTTTGGGTCTCATTCAACCACCTGCTAGAGATTTCACATCTTTTTAAACGTATGTGATTCTCATGATGACTCCAAAGGTACCTGTTACTATTGCCATTGTTTTGCAGAGATAAGGAAGCTGAGGTTCACAGAGTTGAAGCATTTGTTTAAAGGTCATGTGGGCAGGCAGAGGAGCAGCTGGAGGATTCCAAACCCATTGTAATATGTTCATTAAACACCTACATTCCACAAGGTACTCTCTGCAATGTTATTAGTCTATTAGTAAACCCAGATGTTGAGAGATGGAAGCATCCTGTTGATGGTCTCTTCAAAAACAGTCAATATGTCAAACAGTCAAAGAATAAAACTGTAGGCATTTCTGTAAAAGTTGAAAATTTGAAAGGCTCTGGTTTTTAGCCATGTTCAGAAGTATTTGAAAATGTAAGTCCATAATTCTCTCCATTCTGTGTTGCAGAGTCTAGCATTTGCCCATTGCCCATGCATGATTCACACCTCTAGACCATCTGTGAACATGAATTTAGTGGTTTGAGGACAAAGGAATGGAGTGGATCTACTAGGTGTAGAGATTAAATCAACCTTTAGCCTCAAAGTGATTTTTTTTTTTTTTTTTTTTAGAAATAGCCGCTTCAAAATCATGCATTTCTTGCAATCTTGTGACCCTCAGATATCTTTCCATGTAAGCTCTTATTCATTCCCCTTTATTTGTTTGTTGTTTGGTCACTAAGTTGTGTCTGACTAAGGACCAGCTTTTCTAACCAGATTTAGTTTGGGAGAATTGGTTTCACTTTGGATAACCTGTGTCTTATCCTATGGGGCATACTTCAATTCTTAAAAGCAATATTTAATAATAGGATGGTGTGATGTGACTTGTATTAAAATATTCTCAACTATATGAGAAGCCATGCGGTTTTTTTTTTCCAAGACGTTTTTTTAAAGTTATTTTAATTTTAATGACGTACAGTTGATTTACGATGTTGTATTGGTTTCAAGTTTATAGCAAAGTGATTCAGATATATACACATCCTGGAGGAAGAATTGCCAACCCATTCCAGCATTCNTTTTTTTTCCAAGACGTTTTTTTAAAGTTATTTTAATTTTAATGACGTACAGTTGATTTACGATGTTGTATTGGTTTCAAGTTTATAGCAAAGTGATTCAGATATATACACATCCTGGAGGAGGAATTGCCAACCCATTCCAGCATTCTTGCCTGGGAAATCCCATGGACAGAGGAACTTTGTGGGCTATAATTCATGGGATGGCAGAGTTGGACATGACTAAAGCGACTAAGCATATGCATATATATACATACATATGTATATATATACATATATTTTCCCTTACAGAGTATTACCAAATATTGAGGATACATCCCTCTGCTATACAATTGTTGTTGGTTACCTAGTTTGTATACAGTAATAACAAAAACTTTAAAATATACAAAAAAATGGAAAGGATTGCACAGAAATTACCCATACGCACTTTTTAGATGGATGTGATGCATATGATGCATTTTAAAGCAAGTTGCTGGACACAAATATACTTCATCTGTAAATATTTCCTTATGCATATCATTAGCGAGAGCTCAATATTTGCTTATCTACATTTATTTAGAAAAGTTCCTACAGTGAAATGCATAAATCTTATGAGTCTCTAAAACTTTTGACAAATGCACACAGATAGGTATGTAATGCAACCCTTATCAAGATAGAGAACAAGACCATCACCTGCTAGGTTCCCTCACACCCGTTCTCAGTCAATCCCCACCCCCTCAGAGGCAACCAGTTATTCTTTTTACTTTTAATTATGCATAAAATGAGCTTCCATGGTGGCTCACATGGTAAAGAATCTGCCTGTTATTCAGGAGGCCCAGCTTTGATCCCTGGGTTGGGAAGATTCCCTGGAGAAAGGAAAGGCAACCTCCTCCAGTACTCTTACCTGAGAAATCCCATGGACAGAGGAGTCCGGTGGGCTACAGTCCATGGGGTCGCAGAGTCAGGCACAGCTAATCACATGGTACACACCCATTCCAGTATGCTTGCCTGGAGAATTCCTTGGGTAGAGGGGCCTGGGGAACCGTAGTCCATGGAGTTGCAAAGAGTCAAATACAGCTGAACGACTAACACATGCATGAAATGACATTTTGCAAAAGATACTAATTCAGGATTTATATCCATACCACTGTTGGAATTTGTTAACAAGTCATCTGTGACTACCTAGAGTACAGAATACTCATAAGTAGGAATAACCACACACTTGATGCTTTTCACAGTTATCTCCATTTGCCCTTTCTTTAGCCAAGTTGTTTTTTTTTTTTTTTCCCCTCACCCTTGGCCAGAGGTTCATCCACCTTTCTGTGATTGCCAAACCTGCACAAACAAACTTCAACGAAGTTGAGACTGGCACTCTGTGCTGCCCCAGGTTGGCATTCACAGCTTCCGCTTTGCAATTGAAGTTCCACTGACTTTGGACATGGTCTAGTTATGGGGCACTGAATATGTCCTGTGTGCTAAGATCACTTGTGACATGCTGACACTGGAGATTTTTCTGTGCTTACTCAAGAGGTTTCTTGGCACTATTGGGCATTGCTCATTCAACACGGGGTACCATAGAGTGATGGGACCATCTGTTCCAGCTATACAGCACAATGCCCAATTCAGGGCCAATCGTTAGTCAGGTGGCACATGGCTCTGACTAAGCTGATTCTGTGTGTGTGTCACAGGATGCCATGAAGTGGACTGACCTTTTACAGCATGAGCTGGTACATTCCATTGTTGGATTTTTTTGCTTCAGACCTCTGCCAAAGTAAATCTGTAGGAGGAAGAAAGGAAAATCCATAACGGAGTCCTCCCAGCTCAGTGGAAAAAAGAGCTGGCAGAAAAGCCACAAACATGGGTGCAAGCTGTACATGTGCCATTGAGACGTCCTTGGGCAAAAGTATGAAATAGAAAGAACACTAATAACAACTCTATGATTTGCTTCAAAAGAGGTTGTAAATATTCTTTCAGTGAATAGACAAATCCTTTGAAAAATTCTTTGTGTTAAAATGCCTAACACAAAACAAGGTATTCCTAGAATTCTCTGGATCCTTTGGAGGTATGTTTGACACAGAGGTGCGGCACAGACTGGAAAGAGTAAATACGGGCTCAGAGTCTTCACTGCATCTTCCGGAGCATGGACCAAGGATAACATAATAGAGGTATAAATAAGATGATAGAGGTAAAAACGCTCACTAATAGTTCTCCATGCTTACCATTAGACTCCTAGCAGCAAAAAAGAGGTCTACCTGCCTGCCTGCTGTGTTGTTTCAGTTGTGTCTGACTCTTAGCTACCTTTGAACTGTAACCTGCCAGACTTTTGTGTCCACGGGATTATCCAGGCAAGAATTCTGGAGTGTGTTGTCTGTCATATTCTCCTCCAGGAAATCTTCCCAACCCAAGGATCGAACCCCCATCTCCTGCATTGCAGGCAGCTTCTTAACCAATGAGCCACCAGGGAAGCCCACAGGAAAAAGATGACCTGCCCTTCAATTGTGGAAACTGGGGAGAATTTAATGAAGATAACTATTTACAGATGTATGAGCTTGGGAAGCTCATAAGGAATAGTGAGGCACCCAGCTCCTAGCACCTGTAAGTCAGAAGAAGCAAGGCAAACAGGGGCCGAGACTGGAGCTGCAGAAGAAGGACCATCCAACTGGAGCTGTAGCCATATAGCCAAGTCCCCAGAGGAGCTACAGCAAGGTGGGAAGAGGGAGACAAAAAAGCATTTTGCCCTTTCTCTCCCCTCCTCTTTCAGTCTCCTGCCAGAGGGCAAGGCAGCCCAAGGAACACAGTCATGCCCCACAGAGGTCCCCCCCAGGGGCAGGAAGCAGGGCAGAGGATTGGGGAGCATGCCTGGGGCTATAAGGGGAGCATATGGTAAATATCCAGCATCCTTATCAGAGCCTCATCCTATAGGGGTGGGCAGCCATTGTGATATCCTGAGAAACAGCCTTCTGGGACCATTCTCAAAGTCTAATTGTACCAATAGACCCAGCAAGTCAACTACGATCCGTATCTCATCAGGGAACCTGATGAGAGTTGCCTAAGATCAATATAAAGATCTCCTTTATGGTTCTGAGTGCTTTGTTCTAGAATGCACGAAGGGGCTTCCCTGGTGGCTCAGTGGTAAAGACTCCACCTGCAGTGCAGGAGACAGGGCTTTGATCCCTGGATCGGGAAGATCCCCCAGGGGAGGGGAAGGCAATCCACTTCAGTATTCTTGCCTGGAGAATCCCCATGGACAGAGGAGCCTGGAGGGCTACAGTACAGGGGGTGACAAAGAGTCAGACGTGATCTAGCAACTAAACAACAGCAATGAAATACATGAAAAATCCAGAAGAAATGTAAATCTGCGGACGCTTCCATTTTAGGTCTGTAAGACCCGTTTTTCTGGGAGATAGTGGAGGACAGAGGAGTGTGGTGTGCTGCAGTCCCTGGGGTCACAAAGAGTTGGAGATGACTCAGCGACTGAAGAGCAACAACAAGACCCATTTTAAATTTTGGAGCTCCAGAACTGCAAGATGAATTTGTGTTATTTCAATACTCTGTGATCTTTTGTCACAGCAGCAATAGGAAAACAGCACAACATACACTGAAGGCCTGTGAGCACGGCTGTCCACAGAGTCATTCGTGGCTTAGTTTGATGCCAGGTGGACTGGTTAGGGAGGTCAGTCAGTGCCAGACCCAGGAGACTGAGTGGCAGACAACAGATGACAGTTACACTATATCAGGAATGATTTACCCTCAGTGTCCAAATTTAGAAGTATGCTCTGTAGACTTTCATATCTTTGCAGTCACCATGAAAGTGAAAAGTGAAAGTCACTCAGTTGTGTCCAGCTCTTTGCAACCTCGTGGGCTCTAGTGCATCAGATTTCTCAGTCCACGAAGTTCTCCAGGCAAGATTACTGGAGCGGTTAACCGTTCCCTTCTCCAGGGGATCTTCCCAACAACCCAGGGATCAAACTCAGGTCTCCCACACTGCAGGCTGATTCTTTACTGTCTGAACCACGAGGGAAGCCCATAGTCACTGTGACTGCTTACCGACTACAGAGCAATGTTGCCTTCCAACTGAAGTGGACATAAAATTACACCTAGAAGGGACTACCTACTAAAAGCACCAACAGCCAATCAGAACCAGCAGAACTGCTCATTTCACTGGGGACGTGGTCCACAGAGCCCCTGGGTCTATCACACCATTGTGTTCCTCACAAGCCCAAAGAGAGAGACAGGGCTGTAACCTGCTTAGAAGTTTCCAGCAAAATGGTTCTCAGCTGATAACAGCCAAGCATGTTGCGCAGTCTTACATACTAATGAGAGATCAAGAGAATGCTCTGAGAATAATTTATTGAAAAAAAAAATCCTTACAGCAGAATTCTGAATACCCTCCTTGTAGTGGTTTTTTTCAAATATTTGCACTCTAGCAGCTTTTTCTGAATAAATAGTGGCTGCGACTTCCTACGACTGCTGTGACAGAGGACCACAAGCTTGGTGCCTAAGAACAAAATAAATTTACAGTTTTCTCAAAGTTCTGGAAGCAGGAAGTCCAAACTCAAGGTGTCAGTAGCACCGTATGCTCTCTGAAAGCTCCCTTGACAGAGCTTTGCTTGCCTCTTCCAGCTTCTGGTTTGTTGGTTTTTGGCAGCATCGCTATCATCTCTGACTCTGCCTTTGCCCAGCCATCTTCCCTGTGTGGCTTCACTTGGTCCATCCTCTGTGTGTGTCTGTCTCTGTACCCTTCGCCTCTTGTACTGGGGCCCATGTTCACGACTAATGATGTGAACTAGATTAGAACTGCAAAGACCCTGTTTTAGTCTGGTTGAGCAGCTGTAGTAAAACATCATAGACTGAATCACTCACGCCACAGAAATTAACTTTCTTTCAGTTCGAGAGGCTGAGAAGTCCAAGATCAAGGTGCCAGCTGGTTTGATATCTGGTGAAATCTTTCTTCTTGGCTTTCAGATGGTCACTTTTTTACTATGTCTTCACTGAGCTGAGAAAGAGAACTGGAGAGCTTTTCATATAAGACCATGCAGATCAGGAAGCAACAGTTAGAACTGGACATGGAACAACAGACTGGTTCCAAATAGGAAAAGGAGTACGTCAAGGCTGTATATTGTCACCCTGCTTATTTAACTTATATGCAGAGTACATCATGAGAAACACTGGGCTGGATGAAGCACAAGCTGGAATCAAGATTGCAGGGAGAAATATCAATAACCTCAGATATGCAGATGACACCACCCTTACGGCAGAAAGTGAAGAGGAACTAAAAAGCCTCTTGATGAAAGTGAAAGAGGAGAGTGAAAAAGTTGGCTTAAAGCTCAACATTCAGAAAACGAAGATCATGGCATCTGGTCCCATCACTTTATGGCAAATAGATNCTCTGTCTCTTCATTCTTCCTGGAGTTATTTCTCCACTCTTCTCCAGTAGTATATTGGGCACTTAGTGACCTGGAGAGTTCATCTTTCAGTGTCATACCTTTTTGCCTTTTCATACTGTTCATGGGGTTCTCAAGGCAAGAATACTGAAGTAGTTTGGCATTCTCTTCTCCAGTGGACCACATTTTGTCAGAACTCTCCTCCATAACCTTTGCATATTGGGTGACCCTACACAGCATGGCTCATAGTTTCATTGAGCTAGACAAGGTTGTGCTCCACGTGATCAGTTTGGTTAGTTTTCTGTGACTATGGTTTTTCATTCTTTCTGCCCTCTGATGGATAAGGATAAGAGGCTTATGGAAGCTTCCTGATGGGAGAGAGGGGAAAACTGAGGGGGGAACTGTTCTGGTGGGTGAGGCCATGTTCAGTAAATCTTTAATCCAATTTTCTGTTGATGGGCCAGGCTGTGTTCCCTCCCTGTTGCTTGACCTGAGGCCAAACAATGGAGGAGGTAATGAAGATAATGGCAACCTCCTTCAAAAGGTCCCATGCACACACTGCTGCCCACAGTGCCTCTGACCCTGAAGCAAGCCACAGAGGACTGGAATGCAAAAGGAGGAAGTCAAGAGAAACCTGGAATAAGCAGGTCAAAGGCTAACAAAGTTTTGCCAAGAGAATGCACTGGTTATAGCAAACCCCCTCTTCCAACAACACAAGAAAAGACCCTATACATTGACATCACCAGATGGTCAATACCAAAATCAGATTGATCCTATTCTTTGCAGCCAAAGATGGAGAAGCTCTATACGGTCAACAAAAACAAGACTAGGAGCTGACTGTGGCTCAGATCATCAACTTCTTACTGCCAATTCAGACTGAAATTGAAGAAAGGGAAACCACNCCAAAATCAGATTGATCCTATTCTTTGCAGCCAAAGATGGAGAAGCTCTATACGGTCAACAAAAACAAGACTAGGAGCTGACTGTGGCTCAGATCATCAACTTCTTACTGCCAGTTCAGACTGAAATTGAAGAAAGGGAAACCACTAGACCATTCAAGTATGACCTAAATCAAATCCCTTATGATTATACAGTGGAAGTGACAAATAGATTCAAAGGATTAGATCTGATAGAGTGCCTGATGAACTATGGATGGAGGTTTGTGACTTTGTACAAGAGGCAGGGATCAAGACCATTCCCAACAAAAAGAAAGGCAAAACAGTTGCCTGAGGGGGCCTTACAAATAGCTGAGAAAAGAAGAGAAGCAAAAGGCAAAGAAGGAAAGGAAAGATATACCCATTTGAATGCAGAGTTCCAAAGAATAGCAAGGAGAGATAAGAAAGCCTTCCTCAGGGATCAATGCAAAGAAATAGAGGAAAACAATAGAATGGGAAAGACTAGAGATCTCTTCAAGAAAATTAGAGATATCAAGGGAATATTTCTTGCAAAGATGAACACAATAAAGGACAGAAATTGTATGGACCTAACAGAAGCAGAAGATATTAAGAAGAGGTGGCAAGAATACACAGAAGAACTATACTAAAAAGGTCTTCATGACCCAGATAACCATGATGGTTGATTACTTACCTAGAGCCAGACATCCTGGAATGCGAAGTCAGGTGGGCCTTAGGGACACATCACTACAAACAAAGCTAGTGGAGGTGATGGAATTCTAGTTGAGCTATTTCAAATCATAAAAGATGATGCTGTGAAAGTGCTGCACTCAATATGCCAGCAAATCTGGAAAACTCAGCAGTGATCACAGGACTGGAAAAGGTCAGTTTTCATGACAATCCCAAGAAAGGCAATGCCAAAGAATACTCAAACTACTGCACAGTTGCACTCATCTCACAAGCCATCAAAGCAATACTCAAAATTCTCCAAGAACAAATTCTCAATAGTACATGAACTCTGAAATTCCAGATATTCAAGCTGGATTAAGAAAAGGCAGAGGAACCAGAGATCAAATTGCCAACATGAGCTGGATCATCAAAAAAGCAAGAGAGTTCTAAAAAAATGTCTACTTTTGGTTTATTGACTATACCAAAGCCTTTGACTGTGTGGATCACAATAAACCAGAAAATT
>SJYV01025263.1:0-15489 GCA_006410875.1 Neotragus pygmaeus
AAAAATAAAGTCTGACACTGTTTCCACTGTTTCCCCATCTATTTGCCATGAAGTGATGGGACTGGATGCCATGATCTTCGTTGTCTGAATGTTGAGCTTTAAGCCAACTTTTTCACTCTCCACTTTCACTTTCATCAGGAGGCTTTTTAGCTCATCTTCACTTTTTGCCATAAGGGTGGTGTCATCTGCATATCTGAGGTTATTGATATTTCTCCCAGCAATCTTGATTACGGCTTATGCTTCTTCCAGCCCAGCATTTCTCATGATGTGCTCTGCATACAAGTTAAATAAGCAGGGTGACAATATACAGCCTTGACGTACTCCTTTTCTTATTTGGAACCAGTCTGTTGTTCCATGTCTAGTTCTAACTGTTGCTTCCTGACCTGCATACAGGTTTCTCAAGAGGCAGGTCAAGTGGTCTAGTATTCCCATCTCTTTCAGAATTTTCCACAGTTTATTGTGATCCACACAGTCAAAGGCTTTGGCATAGTCAGTTTTCATTCCAGTCCCAAAGAAAGGCAATGCCAAAGAATGCTCAAACTACCACACAATTGCACTCATCTCACACGCTAGCAAAGTAATGCTCAAAATTCTCCAAGCCAGGCTTTAGCAATATGTGAACCGTGAACTTCCAGATATTCAAGCTGGTTTTAGAAAAGGCAGAGGAACCAGAGATCAAATTGCCAACATCCACTGGATCATGGAAAAGCCTTTCTTAGAGACATCTTATTTCTAAGTCCTTAAGGGCCACCTCGCTCTGTTCCCAGTCAGTGTACACCTTGCTCTAGGCTTCACGGGTGGTTCAAGGGCAACCCAGTCGCCGACCCAGCCAGCAGCCTGGCAGCCCTTGTCCACAGGAACCCCTTCACCCCCCAGCTCTGTCCACTCTAGTCTCTACCGCCTCGTCCTTCAACGCATCAGAAATTTCCGTCTGGGCTGGCCACTCTGGCTGGACAGTGTCATGTGGTCCAGGCTTTTCCCTCTGTTCTCCTTCCTCCTCACCCAGCTGCATTTTTAGAGTTCCTGATCAGTAGTCTCATGGTGTGTCCAACATTCAGAGAGGTATAGGACTTGCATTCACAGACTAAACCAAAGACAACTCAGTATTTACATACAGTCAACCCTAGATTTTAACATTAACTTAAAATATCATTTGTTTGTTCAGTTTTGTTTTGTGAACCAAGTTTCACAGACTTCTGGATTTTTACCCACTTCTGCACCCCCACATCACTGTCCCATCAATGGAGCTCTCAGTGACTTCAGCAGGAGCTCTGCAATGGAAAAATCATGTGGAGATAGTGGTTAGGGTTGTTAGACATCAGCACAAGGCGATATTCTCCCCTTCCATCACGTAACTTAAAGCTAGGCGGGCACTCAGGGCAGAAGCTGAGAGCAGACAGATTGCACGAATGAATCTCCACATGACAGATGGGGATGGGAGGTCAAGGGCACGGTGCCACCAGTCGTGGTGACTGCTCCGCCTCCTATTCCAGCCACACAGTCCACCCCAGCCCAGATTCTGCTTCACAGCCTGCCCTACCTCCCTCCACCCCCCTGGACCATGGCTGAGCCTCCCAGGAGCTGGCATCCCTGGGGGACAATTGTTCTGAGAAGAATTCAATATAGAGTAAACCAATTCATCCAGCTTTTAAAAACTAAGATGCGGAAATGTTACATTTAATGCTCAGCAAGAATGCAGTGTTTAGCACTTGTTGGAGGGGCTGGAGAACGTAAATCAAAATCCAAGAAAATCACACCGCTTGAGGCGCAGGCAGAGTCTTTTACTAAGTTAGTTGGTCAAGATAATACTGAAAGATCCCAACCAGGCTTATGCAGAAAGTGCTGTTTCTTGTCGCTCTGGTTTGCGAGGAGCGTGAGGACACGGCTGTTGAGTCTTAACTGTAGCATATACACTACTAGCCGTTCATGTTTGTCTGGACCCTGCTCCACTTACTGACTTCTAAACAACCTTATTTCTACTTAATAATGAAGGATTTGCGATTACTTACAATTTCAGACACTGGGATTTGGTACAGTTACATGGCTTTTTAGACTTTGTGTCCAATGAACTAAGAGTTACTCTATAAAGATTAAAAAAGAAAATGTATTCAGATCATTACTCTTCAAAAAGAGAATTAGCTAAGCAGCTGGTGTTTTGAACAAAGACTGAAAATCTCAACACCAGAGAGTTATAGGTATCATTTATTAGTGCCAGATCATAAGATGGAGGGGCATGCAAATTCACAATGTGAGGAGCAGGCCTGGCCAGGTCCAGCTGCATGCCCAGAGACCCTATCGCTGTCCCCTCCCCAAGCCCGCACACATAGTTTTGGGGAACAGATGGCTGAACTTGAGGGCACAGGCCACAGAGAAAGTGAAAGCGAAAGCGTTAGTCACTCAGTCATGTCCGACTCTTCACGACCACATGAACTGTAGCCTGTCAGGCTCCTCTGTCCATGGGATTCTCCAGGCAAGGATGCTGGAGTGGGTTGCCATGCTCTTCTCCGGGGGATCTTCCCAACCCAGAGGTTGAACCTGCATCTCTTATGTCTCCTGCACTTGCAGGCAGGCTCTTTACGACTATGACACAGACAGTTTTGGGGAGCAGAGGAGCGAGAGATGTTTCATACCACTGGGGCCTTGGACCTTCCCCATGCTTCTTCCATTGATCTGTTTAAACCTCTACTGTGTGTGGCTCCCCACACCAAATAGATTTTTATTTTTGTATTTTTCAAATCAGAACACTAATGAAGAGTATAAGCTAAAGAAACAACAGATAAACCGTCATCCGCTGTGTTAGAGCTGACTAGTATTACCACTAGTATCGAATGTGTTTTGAATGTTATCATGTGGGTACTGGGGACTGCCCTCCTAACTGTTCCTTTGGGGATTAGCCCAGAAACCATTTTCAGGGGCATCAAAAGGGGAGAGGTGAGTGTGTGCTGGATACTAGTAAGCCTGAGGGAGACTGCGGGTTAAGAAAAGGACAGGCTCCCAAGTGCTGCTCAGAAGCACTGCTGCCTGAGGGGACTTGGGATGTCGGCACTGTGAGACAACGGGTGGATCTTGGGGTTGGGCAGGAGCACGCACGCCCACACACCGGCTGGGATCGGGCTCTCCCTCCCTGGGCCTGTGGCCCTCGAGTTCAGCCTCCTGCTCCCCGAGACTGTGTGTACGGGCGTTGCCTCCGTGGCACTGGCTGCTTCTACGACCACATCTTGGTCTTGGTCTCAAGAGCTACGGCAGTGCTCTGCTCACAGTCTTGCTGACAGCCCCCTGGCATCCTGCAGAGCACGGGAGCCACCCCCTGCCGTGCGCTGCGCCCTCACACACACAGCTGTCTTCAGTCAGGGGAGGTCAGTCTAACCTCAGCTCAGGCCCCCGCCCACATGCTCTGGAAGCTTCCCTCCTCAGGCCTCCGCCTCTCTTCTCACTGGCGGTTTCTGTTTCAGGAGCCCTGTCCTCTCTCATTGGCTGTAAACGGTCCCTGACTCCTGGCTGAGCTACTGTGTGTTTCTTCTTCTGGAGATGTCTCCCACTTTTAAGATTATCTCCCCACACTATGTTGTTGAATCTTTATTCACTTATTCTTCATCTAGTCTAGTTTTCCCCTTCACAGAGAGGAGAGTGGCAGCCTTCTATCCTCACGGGTGCCTGCACGTGTCAGGTCTGGCTACACTACTCCTGGTCCCCCAACCTGGATCAGATGTGGGCTGCTCAGAGGAGAGGGACATGGGCACCCACTTGGCCACACTTGCCCTCGGCCTTGCCTCTAGAATGGGGCATGGTGTGGCCTGGCACTGCCTGTCCAGAGGGACCAAAACTCTTCCCTTAAAAATGGAGCAGGGCCATGGAGACACTCCGGCGGCGCCTGCCGTGATTGTGGAGGGAGAGAGCACAGTTCAGCGAGTTCCCACAGTGCAGGGAGGTGCCAACAGGCGCTGACCATGAGCTCACTGTGTGGCTGGACTGTCACACATGCTTCAGGGGATACCAGAGTATACACGTGCACACAGATCTCTTAATTTACGTTGCCTGTTCTAGAGGAACCCACCAAATAACTGGGGACATGAGCTATATACAATTGAAAAATTAGAGAACAAAAGATACTATATAATCAACTATCAAATTATATGATTTAGATTATAAATGATATAAAATTTGAGGACAGTTTAATAGAGATGAAAGAAACAAAACAAACACTCCTGAAAGAAGTAGAACTTGACATTGACTTTCAAGGGTGTGAAGTTTTTTTGTTATTCAGCAAAAGGATGTTTTAGTTGAAATAACAGCACAAGCAAAGATACTACATCAGGGATGAGCAAAGAGTGCCTGAAGAGACAGTAAAGGGACAAGTTCATTGCAGTGGATTAAACTGGAAAAAAAAAAACTTCCATGGATCTAGTATTAATAATATTTGACTACTCTTCTATGCCAACCTGAAAATTAAAGGGCTAGAGGAGATCTGGACAACTCTGCCTCAGAAAAGCATTATAAATAAACTGTACCACAGTGAGATATGACCTCATCTTTAGGAAAAAATTTCCAGAGAAGCAGACTCTTGAATCTTATAATTTTCATTATGTTACCAAAAATAAAGACATCAAGGACATATCAGAATTTACAGTAATGTCTGATTGATAATTTGATTATTAAAGCTGTGCAGAGTGACAGGATATGAATTTTTATTCGTATGATAAGCTACTTAATAAGTCAGCCAGTTCACCACCTATATCTCAAGAATGGTGATGGGGTGAATTCACCCATATGGACTGCTTGCTGTAAGGCCCAAGCTGGCCTGCATCCAAGTCATCTATCTCAAAATGCTTACACCATATGGGCTGAAAGAATGTCCTTTCTCATGTCTTCACACCTAGTTTAACCTTGTTGTCTGGTGAAAGTTAAAAAAAAAAAAAGCCTAACAAAGTATCTAAAGAGGTCTAGCAAATTAGTTGTGGTTGGGAACTCATACAGAATGAAACAGCCAGCAAACGGTTTTCTGACAGCCTCCTCACCAAAAATAACAAGTTGATAGAGATTCCAGTATGCCATCAGCACTCTGGAGGTAGAGATAATCAGCATCTGGGTGATTCAGTGGCATGACATCAAATCAAGTAATTATTTGCAGCAAAAAATACAGAAACAAAGCTCATGTTGTTCCTGGCAAACCTTCCTGGCACATCAATTCTAATAGAAAAATATTTTATGGCCTGCATAATTACTTCACAACAGAGAGACTGGGAAGAAGGCGGGGGAGGGTGGGAATAAAGGGAATGCGCTGAATGAGTTCCCTCGTTGCTGCTCCTGTGGAAAAGCGCATCAGCTGCAACACAGAGAAACACCAAATGGCACTCGGCTCCGAGAGCCATGCCTGAAAGAAGGCACTGGAAGCACCGACGCCCGTGGGTTCGGTAACATGCTCGAGCACACCGTGTGCAGCACACGGGCTGGGTGCTCCCGGACTGCACGCAAGGTCAAGCACGCAGCCTCAGATCTGAAAATCCTGGCTCATGTGGTGTCACCAAAGATATAACACCACCAGCAAATCTAGAAGTTGCTCACAGAGTTGTTCTGTCCACAAACCTTATGAGCCATGATTACAGAACCAGTTAACAGCAACCACTGATCCATCGTGCCAAGATAGTGAAGCCAGGAGAATGGCTCCCGCCGTCTTAGTCAGTCAAATTAAACGAGAGTCAACAGCTGAGGTGGCACAGAATTACAGCCAGCTCCACGACCAACTGCTAAGACTGAAGCAGCAAATCATGTGAGCACCTGACATTCTTCAGCGACAATGCAGAGGCGTGTGTTGACTGAATCCCACCAGGTCACCAGAGTGCCACCTAGCGGCTCCCCTGAGCCTCTCACACGGCCCGATGGCTCTCCTCACCCTCATCACGGTCACAGTGAAGGTGTGCCTAAAGGCAGACCCTTCAGGAGGCGGGGTGCGCCAGAGACCAGCCTGCATTCCCTAAATTGCCGGCCTGATTTCTTTCGGGCCCTCAAATGTACTTGTTCATTAGGCTGTGTGCCCCAGCTTCTGGAGCCAGGAAGAGGTGGCCCTCCATAACCAGCTAGATGGCTCCGTGAACAAAGAGTGCTGCTCTATTCACTGACAGCACGTGAGTGTGCACTCAAGAAAGTTTCAACCAGCTTGCTGAGTTTAATTAGTTACAGCTATAGACATGATTTTAAAATGTCCAGACAAGGTCCCAGATAAATGCAGCATGTCCACCTGCAGACCACGTGCCTTGGACCCTGCCATTGAACATGAGCAAAGGCGGCGGGCAGAGGCAGCCAGAGGCGCGGAGACCACGGTCAGCATTAATGACGGTCACACCATTGCCTGTGCTGATGACAGCAAAAAGGAAACAGAGCAGCCAGGTTTAAGCCCACGTGCTCTCAAGACAGCCAGGATCAGCCGCGAACCTCCAAAACACTGACACGGGCAGTGGGCAGAGGGTGTGAGTAAACGAAGGGTACAGACCAGGCTTTCAAGCAACCACAAGCCAGACACTCACAGCAATACTGTTAGTGCACTGCTGAAGGTAAAAATCCCATTTTCGAAGTCATGAAGGTTTGCAGGTAAAGCTAACTTTAAAACTCAGAAGAAAATCACAGTGTACCCCAGAGCCTTTTAAACTCTTACGTTAAAGTGGCAGTTGCTCTTAGTTCTTACCCAGCCAGAGTGATTTTTGGTGGTGGGCCTGGAAGAGCTGATCCTGAGGGGTAAGCAGGCCCGCTGATTGCAGGTGGTAAGGCTCCACTGTCGAGCTGTGTAAAGTCAAAGGCAAGCATAATTTGAATTAGTATACATTTTTAAAGTTTATTATACCTCCCCCACCAGGTATAGACAAAAGTGATTTTCTTCTGAAGGTTTATACCACGATCCATTTACGACAACATCCAGGCCTTGTTATCACCATGGTTCTGCTAATGCCTGAGCAGGTTCCAGCCAAGGGTTTCAGTAGAAGTGAGAGGAGTCCAGCCCCAGTCACCTCACCCACCAGACCACAGGATGCCCTGGGGCTAGAAAGCCTGACTGTGGTCAAAGACTGAAGCAGGCCAAGGATTCAGGGCCAAGCCATCCACCAGCTGACAAGCAGCTCCCAGGGCTGTCAGCTGATTGCCCAGTGTTACTGCAGTGGACATCTTTTTCACTTTTATGAACTACAAATTCAGAAATACATTCAATAACATATTTCTATAAACTAAACATGTTCTTTAATTATTATTATGTTCTTAGTATAGCACAAGAGATCTTGACATTTAAAATCTCAGTGGCAACCTTTACTTTTTCATCTAATCATAAAAAGTTTTGTAATCAGTTTTAACAAATTCAAACCCAGTGTCCTAATCTCTGCATTATCCATGTCCTTTGCTTTCTTGGTTCTCACGTTCTTTTATTGTATATTATCCATTCACATGGCTTACAGGGAAAGGAAAGGGTAGCAAAATCAACACGGACCTTCATTATCTTAAATGAAGCTTGAAGAAATTCCAACTGTAGAATAAGTTTAGGTTTTGAAATTATTTGTGTATACACAAACATCCTATCCTTGTCCCTTCCTCCCTGAAAACTTGAAATTTAAAAATAAGCTTTATTTAAGAAACACAGTTTTGGAATTTCCTGGCAGTCTGGTGGTTAGGACTCTGTACTTTCATTGCTAAAGACCTGGGTTTGATCCCTGGTCAGGGAACTTCCCTGGTGGCTCAGATGGTAAAGCGCCTGCCTACAATGTGGGAGACCCGAATTTGATCCCTAGGTAGGGAAGATCCCCTGGAGAAGGAAATGGCACCCCACTCCAGTACTCTTGCCTGGAGAATCCCATGGACGGAGGAGCCTGGTGGGCTGCAGTCCATGGGGTCGCAAAGAGTCAGACACGACTGAGCGACTTCACTTTCAGGGAACTAAAATCCCACAAGCCACTCAGTGCAGCCAAAAAAAAAAAAAAAGAAGAAGCATGATTTTGGGAAAACACAATTTATCTATCTTCCTTTTCTCTCTTCTGCTTCTTTTATCATTGTGTGTAGTCATTCCCTGATGGGGCCTGAAGACACTGAGAAACCACCCAGGGTCTAACTCCTTCGTACAAACCCCCCACCACAGTTTCACAGGGGTCACCACCATAACCACCCTTGTGGGTCTTGCGATAGCTGGGAGGCTCTGTGTTCCTCTCTCCCGCCTTGCCAGAGGGAAGTGTTCACCAGCAGCTGCAACTGTTTCCTTTACAGTCACCCAGACACCCAGCTATTGGGCCTGCATCTCCTCGCGGCAGTCCATGAGAAGTAGACTTCTCTGGACTTTTGCCTTCTTTTGAGGAAGTGATTTCACAGTTCTGGAGGTTGAGACAGTTCTCAGAATAAACCCGATATAATTTCTCTCTTTCTCTTTTGCTTATTTAGCCTCAAAGTAAAGCAGAGAAAGAGAGATGTCTTTTAAGTAAGATGAATTCTGTCGCGTTCCACTTCCTCCTGCTCTCCCCTCGCTCGCTCCACCCCTGCGCCGTCGGCCTCCTGACTGTCTCCGCAGCCTGCTGGACCCAGACTCGGTGCTGCTCCCGCGCCTGAAAGGCTCTTCCACGTGACAGTCACCTGGTTCACCTCTTCCTCTCGAGACTCTGCTTGGGTGTCACCTTCTCAGGCGCCGGCATTGACCACCTTGCTTACACTTGCCACCTGCCTTCTCCTCCCCAACCCCCGCCTCCAGGGCCCTCCTCTGCTCTCCTAGCACACAGCATAGTTGGTTTATTTACTAGGTTTGCTTATTGTCTGTCTCCCACACTGAAGTGTAAACTGTGGGAGGGCAGTCATCTGTTCTGCTTCGATTTCTTTTGGTGGGTTCACTTAACATTGGCTCCCTGACGTAACCCAAGTGCTCAGGCATGCTGCGCTATTGAAGGCCACCCTCTATGAAGGCCTGATACATGTTAGCTTTGCTCCAGCCCTCAGTCCACAGATATAACCCAGAATTGCAAGATCTCTGCTCTATGGAGCTTGTATTCCTGTGGGTGGATACCGGCAAACAAACACACTGAAGAACACAAGACAGTAACTGTGTGCAGAGAATCAGACAGGTACTGTGACAGTGAGTGGCCGTCTACACTGGGGATGTACGGAAGGCTCTTTTGGAGAGGGGACATTTTACATCAAGACTTAAGGAAAAGAGTAAATTTGTCTTATATTTAATCTATGCACATTATGGTGTAATCGTAAAAGTATTTTAAACTAAAGAGCATTTTCCTGATGTGGACAAAGGTGGGAAATAAATATTCTAGACCAAGTAAGGGGTACGTGCTGATGGGTGTCAGGACCACAAAGGACACATTCAGCAAATGGAGCAGAACTGGGGTCCAGAGGCCATAGGAAGGGCCAGGTTGTCTCACAGAGCCGGCAGAGAAGGGGGTCTTAGACTCACTCTGTTACTCCCAGTGCCTAACATGGGGTGAAGGTGTTGGATACTTGGTTTAACCACTGATTGTAAAACAGAGGATAAATATACTTTCTGAGTAATTCAAACATCAACAATTGAAATTTCAAGAGACAATAAAACCCTATTGTATTTTTAAAATTAAAACAATAACTCACTTGTTGTGTAATGAGATTTAATTTTGCTGGTACTGGCAAAAATCTTCCTACTAAAGTAGTCATGGGTTTAGGGACATCTGTAAGGAAGACAATTACAATTAATTGATAGCATATATTGTTCCTTTTCCACTTGCACATGGAGGAAAGTACAAAAATGATAATGTACCATGAGTTTAACGTGTGCAAAGTCATTTACACTTCTCTTGATCCTATTTATGTTTTCTATAAAACCTTTCTGATCAACGTTTTCAGCTTGTTTTTTTCTTGTTTGTTTGTTTTTACTTATGACACCTTTTTTCTTTGTCATAATGCTACTTTACTTGCGCTTCCAGGGATGTTATGCTGAAAAATGTTGTCAGTGCCCAGGTTCCTAAAGTCTGTGCCACGGTGCCCTCAAGTGCTGCGGCACTCACCAGGGAGGCCCTCGATGCTCACATCTTCCAAGAAAGCACAGCGCCATCTGTAGGATGACACACCAACTACTTTCAGTTTATGTGTGTTCTTCCTCAGATACTAATTTACTGGATGTAAACACTCATTAAGCTATTGGGAGCAAACTACTTAAGACTGGAACCGATAACGTATTTCTTTGGCCTAAGCGCTCATGAAGAACACCTGTGAGACACTGCGGTCCCTGTGAAATTCCATGTTTGAACTGGAGTGACAGGAGAAGTCTCCTGATTGCCCACCTACTGAAGGCTTGTGCCTCCTTTGAGTGGTGTTTCCTTGAGATTTACGTAACTGAATTTACGCATCTATTTCATGGTGATATTTAATGTGTTCACAGTGACAAAGGAAACTAGGCTGGGGGCTGAGCAGTTATGATGTTATGACAAGGAAATAGACGAGGAGAGCATTATGTAAATCTTCCTTCTGGGGATGATCTAAGGCATTAGGATTTTGTCGTGTTCCAGAAGGAAGGGAAGTGGGAAAGAAGCCTTCTCTGCCCGTGTAGAGGATCAGAGTCAGCTCTGACCCACCGGGACTGGAGCCAGAAAACTCATGGCTGGTGTGCAGCAAAGAGCTCCCGGAGGCGCGTTGCATCATAGTAAAGTAAATGCCTTAGAGGCATGTTATCTGTCCCTGGGTAAGGAGACTATCAGGATGGAATAGAAGTCATATTCTGTCTTTTTTGCCCTGGGCTCCAAAGGCTCACTTAATATTGACTTAAATTATGACAAGGTCAGTAAATCATATGATAATGAAATATTCTGGTTAATTCAAGCTTTAGGGTAACACAATTATGTACATAGTACACACAATGCCCAGTTTTTGAGTATTAGTGTCTAACTTTTGTAAACACAATCTTAAAACTATGTCATTTGACCTTCCTTTAATCATTCATAAGTCATTTGATGGTAATCAAGTAGTTATAGATTATTTATTATTATTGCACCAGTTTAAAGAAGTTTCTGAATAAATCAATGGCAGATAAGTCAGCATTTGATAGTTATTTCAGAATTCATGATGATTAAAGCAGAGTGGTGGTTCTCATTGACTGCATTCAAACATTTACATTAAAATGTGTCTAATTTTTGCCCCATCTGAACAGTCAACCCACTGCCTAATCTGGGAAAATTTGTTTCAACCCAGTTACCTCTGGCCACACCACTCATGGGTATAAGTAGTTGCCTATTAGGATCACAAAGCTCTCTACAGCTAGCAGAAGGAGAGGACAGCTACCTACGAATTTGAGATAGTCAGAACAATGTACATAAATTAACCTATAAAAGATATATTTTTCTAGTCTTAACTCACTAATATGGGCTGTAGGGGTTGCCAAATTGCCTAACAGCCTATTTCACTTTCACTCTATACACATATTCACAAACATATTCACTTACCAACTTCCGTGCTACATACGACACATTTTTCTATTAATTTACTTTGTACCTGACTGCAGATAATTATTTTGGTCTTGATACTGAGGAACCAAATGAAGTGCTTTTAGTTCTCTTGTGCCAGAATTGTCTATACACAGCATTTGTGTACCCCCTTTCAGCTGACATATCACCTAAAATGAAAGATAATGATCAGGCTTCATTTTTAAAAAGATATCCAGTAATATGAATCTAAGTAAACTTAAATCCAAGAACACAGTTTTAATCCACAATTTAAGTTTTAATGGAAAATGGTAAACTATAGATATACTCTCACTTTTTTACTCTACAACAACATGCTCTCTGGAGGGACCACAAGGCAAAAAAGTCCCCCGGAAAATGTCTTGTGAGATGTGTTCAGTGTGTTAAGAGAAGTTCCTGCTCATGCCTTTCTCTACAGGTATAGGCTTAGGGTAGGGAACAGGTGACTATGAACCAGAGCTTCTGTCCACCTGTGCATGTACTCCACAGTCTTCAGGAACCTGGTCCCACTGAAATCCAGTTAACCATATGAAGGGCTTTGTCCCCCTGATTCCATCTCTGTAGCTGGTCAACTACTTAGAATAATCTTTAATTTTATGACAGTTGTTCTCTCCTGCCACATGCACATGTTATTATTTAACATCTAATGTGTTTTTAAGATACCCATTTATTTCATTTCCTACAAGTACAGTTTAGAAAGTTTAATCCAAGTATTGGAAAATTCCAAGAAACCATGTCAATCTTTCTGGGGCTGACCAGCACCTTCAGATCACCTAGTTGGATTCTGACCATATCTAAGTCCTCAGGAAGCCTGATGAGTCAGCCAAGCCACCACACCAGCCAAGCCAAGCATGGACTCAGCCCTCCCTGTGGGCATCCCAGTCCATGACAATGTAGCATGGACATGAAGGTGAGAGAAGTCCCTGTCTCTCGCTGCACACAGCTTCTAATTCTGGGGGTAAAATCACAGACACCCAGAGAAACTATAGTTTCTGTTGTTAGGCTGCCTTTGGGTTTCCTAGACAGGAAAACCCAAATAAGCTTAAAGGATCAATGTTACCAAAATAACACACATACAGCCTATATTAATGAGGTGCTGATCACCAGCTCACACCTTCAGATCATCCTGACACTGGATAAAAGGCCAGCATCATGTTCCATTGGAATTTTATTTGTATTTAGAGGATAATTACAGCCACACACGCACAAGTGCACAGACGGGCTGAGTAGACTGTCCAGGCCTCTGCCTGTTGCACAGTTCTGGACTCCTGAGGGCCACAATCCTGTCCCTCCTGTGATTCTAACATTACTCAGGAGTCTGGTGTAATCGAAAGAGTTCTCATCCTGTTCATCTGATCTAGGTGTCCTAGAAAAGCTCTGCTCATCCTCAAGCATTTTCCAGTTACAGTACACACCTCGGGCTTAAGGTCTCCTTTCTTGGAATAGAGAGCTGGTGGTGGGGACAGCAACTGGTTCTTTGGACCTTTTGCTGAATGCATGCTTGGGGCTGGATTCCCTGGTTTCCCTCCCTTTTTGGTCCTCAACACACCACTTACAAGCAGACTATGCAACATCTTTGTTTTCTGATCCATAAAATGTAGATAAAAATAACGTCTACCCTACAGAGTTTGTGTGTATTAGTAGCTCAGTCGTGTCTGACTCTTTGTGACTCCATGGACTGTATCCTGCCAGGCTCCTCTGTCCATGGGATTCTCCAGGCAAGAAAACTGGAATGCGTTGCCATTTCCTTCTCCAGGGGCTCTTCCCAACCCAAGGATCGAACCCAGATCTCCTGCATTGCAGGCAGATTCTTTACTGTCTGAGCCACCAGGGCAGTTGATAGATTAAATAAAATGACAAACATGTAAACCTATCACATAAACCACAAATGTTACTGATTCCTATCTTACTTGAGTGTTAGTTGGTAGGAGGGATTTGGAGGCAGGCAGAGAGGAAAGCAGCTTCTGCCCTGCAGCCACAGAACCGCAGCTGCCCCCTCCCACCAGCATGCCAAACCACACAGGTCAGCAGCTGCTCCTTTCCTGGGCCAACCCTGGATCTTCCTGGACTGAGATGACTTACGGCTTCTCTCTTTAGTGAATACGGCAGTGTCCTAATCTTTGATTTGCTAAGATCGAGTAGAAATGAGAATCTTAGATGTGAAAGAAACATTAGAAAGATTCTAATTATACCCCTCTTTTCATAGATAAGACAACCAAAAATGCTGACTCAACAACTAAACAGAATGCAAACCAATGACTGAAAATATCTTACTGTTGACTTAGTAATGATAAGGGTCAAACGTTTAACATCATGTTAGTCAGACACATCTTCTTTGGCATAATTACCATTGGGTTAGAGTCTTTCTTATGAGAGCAACCAGAGGCATCCTCTGCTCCTTGAGATGATGGGAACTTGCAACATGACTCCTGGGCCAGAGGATGTTGAAAGGTTGCTTCCTCCAGATTGTTACTTGTGATAGAACCACCTGCTTCCTTGATTTCAACCTGAAAAAGTAAATGTTATCTTAGAAATTACCTTGTGGACACTGCACTTTACAGTTGCATAATATAGAAAATTCTTTGTAGAAGTTACATTTTTAAAGTAAAGAACATTCTTATGCTTAGCATCCTCTCTTCCCCACTATTAATTCATCCTCTGAGGCGACAAGTCATCCGACCATCCTGGCTGGGGATCGAGACCATCAGAGAGATCAGGACCATCTGCTCATGAGGTGTGGGGATGTGACTTCAGTGTAACCCTCTTGCTGTTTGAAAAACGTAGTGTGGGTAATTTGGGAAGATTCTGTGATTGGTCAGCTCCACCTTGAGCTTCTAGAGAACCCCCTACTACAAGAGCTGGTTGCCTCTTGGGACCTTCCTTAAAATTGCTTAAAATGCTTCTCCTTAATCATCGTTCTCAGAGCATGCTCATTAAGTTGTAATGTTCTAGCCTGTTTTGCTTTTTCCTCAAGAATCCAGACATCTTTGCTGATGTTTTAGTGATATTTATATTGTAACTTGGAGCTTCCCAGGTGGCGCTACTGGTAAAGAATCCTCCTGCCAATACAAGAGACATGAGAGATGTGGGTTTCCCTGAGTAGGGAAGATCCCCTGGAGGAGGGCATGGGGACCCATTCTAGTATTCTTGCTTGGAGAATCCTATGGACAGGGGAGCCTGGCGGGCTACAGTCCATGGGGCAGCAAAGGGTCAGGGGATGGGACTGAAGTGACTTAGCACACATGCACATGGTAACTTACAATGTATTTATAGTAATGTTTACAGTTAAATAGTAGAGCTTCCCTCACTGAATGATAGAACAATAATTAACATAAAAACTTCGAGCGTAGAGAATAACTGCCAGCTTTGTTTTTTAAGCTATCCTCTGCCAACAACCCAGCGACACATCAGCAAAAGTACCAAAACGAGGGAGAAACATCAGTGATGTCATTGAAAGTCAATGGAATTTAAAAAACTAAGTAGTCTCAATGCTTTTAAAAAGATACCACTAAAGTGTTTCAAAAAAATTACCATTTAAAGTGTTTCAAAACTATAATTATATATATATAGTATATGTATAGTATATATAAATATATTATATATGTATATAACACGTGTACACCCATGGTGGATTCATGTTGATATATGTATATAACACGTGTACACCATGGTGGATTCATGTTGATGTATGGCAAAAGCAATACAATATTGTAATTAGCCTCCAATCAAAATAAATAAATTTATATTAATATATATAATGATAACACATAATAAAATATATAATTATATAATATAAATATTAAATAATACATTATATTGATATTAATTATAATTATTTAAAATAAATTATATAATTATATATAATAAATAATTTTATTTTTATTAAATTATAAAATTATAAACTTTAAATTATATACATTAATATTATATATTATTATAATCTATAATATATCTATTATATATTAAATATATATTATATATATGTTTGCTAGTTGAAGTCAGCTAAGTTGACTATATATATTATAGTATATATATTATA